>BFEA01000541.1:837948-851132 GCA_003427395.1 Chara braunii | reverse complement strand
CTCCTGGATGGCTTGAATCTTGTCCGCCAACGGACGAATGCCTTCCGGAGAGACAAAATGACCCAAGTATTCAAGCTCTTGCCGGACAAACTCGCATTTGTCATGGTATGCTTTATACCGGGCTGACCGAAGAGTCTCTACAACATGGCGAAGGTGCTCGAGATGCTCCTCTAGAGTTTGGCTATAGACGAGGATGTTGTCTAAGTAGACCAAAACGAAGCGGTCCAACATAGCGCGAAACTCGGTGGTCATGGCCGCCTGAAAGGTGGCCGGGGCATTGGTGAGGCCAAAAGGCATAACTACCCACTCAAAATGCCCATATCGCGTCTTAAACGCGGTTTTGTACCGATCTTGCGGGCGGATGGAAATCTGATGGTAGCCCGACTTGAGGTCCAACTTCGAAAAGTACTTGGCGCCGCCCAACCGCTCAAGCAAATCGTCAATGCGAGGTAGAGGCCCCGTGTTCTTGATGGTTTGCGCGTTGAGGCATCGGTAGTCAATGCAAAGTCGAAGGTCTTTGTTCTTCTTCCGAACGAAGAGAACGGGCGCACCGTAAGGTGAGCTGCTAGGGCGGATCCAACGCTGGTCAAGTAGATTGTCGACTTGCGCACGGAGAACCGTGAGCTCCTTCTCGGACATGCGATAAATGCATCCCTTCGGTGGCACGGCTCCGGCCTCAAGTATGATCTCGTGAGAGATTGGCCGGTCYGGCACTATACCGGAGGGTGTCTCAAAAACATCTGAGAACTTGTCTAACAACCGGGTCACACGGGGGTCGGAAAACACATCCGTGGATGATGAATCGGTCGTCGGGATGGTTCGAAGAAAAGCGATGCCAATCTCTTCGACATGCTCGGAACGACATGTGTCTCGAAAAGATTTGGCACTCACGACTTGGCACCGAATGGAAGAGCGAGGAGGAGGAATAGTACACGGGACCTCGGCGCCAGTTGCATCACGAATCRTGAGCGTGCGTCGATGGAAATTGACCGTGTGGTCCGCGCTAGAAAGCCAAGGCATCCCCAAAATGACATCGAAGTCGGTGTCCAACACGTCAAAAGTGACGGGTTCACATGTGTGCGGTGCAAAGTACACCGGGATAGCCGAGATGTAACGCTCTAAACGTTGTTTCGTCTTACCATCGGCAAGAGCGACCGTCGTCGGATGTGACTTCCTCCGTACTTGTGCGTCAAGGCCAGCCCGAGTCATGAAGGACTGGCTGATTAAGTTGCGAGTTGCGCCGCAATCTAGCAAGGCGTTGCAGGCCGCTTGCCCAATCTGAATGCGAACGTAGAGCAACGGTGCGTTGTTTTCTTCTTACCGTTGCGAGACAAACTCGCGGGCCACCTTGGCAACGTAGCCAAGCATGTCCCCCACCGCGACTTCGTCTACCGTCGGCGAAGTTGGTGGTGCATGGAAGGAAAGATACTCGTGTAAGAAGGCGCATAGGGCTGCGCTTTGCGGCCCCGGAAGGTTGCCCATTGTAGGGAGAGGAATCCAAGCGAAGTCCTCGGGCGTGAGCGGGTCCAAAGCCTCCTCGTTGAACACGCTTGCCGAATCCCTTGATAAAGACGAACTGGCGGAAGAACCTTCGGACGGTGAGAAAGCCGCACCTGTATTTTGTCCTTGAACAGCATCCAGTGAAGGAACGAGCCGGGCAGCGAAGTCTTCGAACGAAAGTGGAAGACTCCCGACATCCGCATATGCCTCGGAAGAAAGGGCGGTCGTGCGCACAACCGCTTCCGATGGCATCAAGGGAGGTGTCGAGTCACCCTCGGCGGCTTCGTACTTCTTCTATGTTCCTCCTTTCTGCACATAACGATGCATTATGCGTCAACATAAACTATCTTTATTCAGGTCTGTCATATTTACACGCCCGTAACCATTGGCAGGTGAAGCGACCCATATAGTGCGTTTTCATATGCCTTTATTATAAGACTGTAACAAGCACGCTCACGCAATTTAATCCACACACAGAACCTAACGTTGCTAACGAGTCCACCTCTGCCTACTCACACATACACACACACACACACACACACACACACACACACACACACACACACACACACACACACACACACACACACATACACACACAAACACACACACACACACCTACGTATCGAGATGGTCCACCCTCTGTGATCGGCAGTGCAATTTCGAGAATTGCAGTGTCACATTAACAGTTGCAGTAACACAACAATATAACCAAAAATGCGTAGGCACCCATTCCTGGTTAGCATAGTTTTCTAACATAGTAAGTAGCAACAACACATCAATATAACCAAAAATGCGTAGATACCCATGTGAGGACCGGATGAATATCCCATCATGATTCGTGGCAACACATCAATATAACCAGAAACGTATAGACACCTATGCCTGTCTAAGCATTGTCTATGCATCTACCATAGTTTTCTTTGTCACAACTCTCGTTGACCGTCTCGGTCGTTGCACGTCCTCTTCGTAGTCATCTTCCACCCTTGGTGCAGCGTGCTCATCTTTCTGCTCGTTATCTTGGATCATATCCTCGTTCGTACTCTCTGATCTCATATCTATTATGGAATTCTGTTCGCAGGATCCCTCACTTTTTTTTGTCTGCACTGTTGCTGTTGCCTCCTCCTCTTGTACCACCTTCACCATTTGGCTTTCACCATCCTGGCCAGCATCGGTCTCCATCATCTCAGACACGCCTTGCCTCGCTGCCATTGTCGCTACAAGAGACCTGAAAGATCCAACGATTGTTGCCCCATCGTTGAACCCCCCCGTTGGCTGCTCCGTCAATGTGCCTGTCTCCATGTAGTCGTCGTCCTTGCGTATCATAGTGGAATCCCCCATTGCACTTCTCTGTCTGCTTTGTTGAGCACATGTTCGCAAGTGTTCATTGTGCACGTGAATTGCGTTTGCACGTGTGTCCGTTTGGCAGGCTGCATCCCCTCTAGCA
Source organism: Chara braunii (assembly GCA_003427395.1). NCBI lineage: Eukaryota > Viridiplantae > Streptophyta > Charophyceae > Charales > Characeae > Chara > Chara braunii. The sequence continues at coordinate 848,185 of BFEA01000541.1, read as the reverse complement.
ATCGCGACGATGGTGTTAGACGCGATGATGTCTTGAGTCTTCATAGAGTTGATGCAATCGATGGCGCAAGGTCGTACAACTTTTTGTTGAATTCCAGTGCATACAATAACTGAGGTTCTCAATCGATGGCGCAAGGTCTACGCGGTCTATACGAGGGCAGTAACTTCTGCGAGATGTTTTCCTCAGGAGCAAACTCTTTGGACTTGACCCAGACTAAGTCGCCTACTTGGAACTGTGACGGACGACGGTGCTTATTAGCCTGTTCTATCATCCGGTGCTGGGCCTTCCTGAGGTTCTCAACAACAGTAGCTAGCTCTTTCTCGTGCTGTATCGCAAACTCCCTGGTACTGGCGGTAGCCTGTGAATCTGATCCTGGTTAAGTCCATCATAGAGTTGATGCAATCGATGGCGCGACGATGGTCGTTGAACTTTCGATTCCTTATAATGATGGCGCGTGTTCGACTTTCCAATCGATGGAGCCGTACGACACACTTGATGCAAGGTCGTAGAACTTTGTGCTGAATTCCAGTTGTTTGTTAGCACGCAGATACTCAAACAATGTTTTCGCCTTTGCCACTATAGCCACCTCGCCTGCACCGGCATCTTCTTTTTCCACTGGCCGAAAAAGTTGCGTTTTCGTCACGCTGTGCCATATCGCAGCGTCCTTTCTTTCCTTTCCTTCGCGACCCACCCGCGGTCTCTTGTTTTCACATCCATGTGTCACTTGCTTGCAAACACGCACTCATGCCAGAGAATCTGATGACCCCAATCCTCCTCCGATGACTCCTTGTACTTGTCTTGCAGCAAGTATGGCACTGAAGGGTCTTGACTAAAGCCTTGAGGTAACGGTTTTTCTGGCACGAGCTTTGGCGTGAGTGCTATGATATCCAAGTCTTCGTCTTCATCTGTGTCCATCGACGTGAGCGTTCGCTGCTCGGCCTGCGGTGTATGTGTCGATGATGGTCCAGATGTCGGCGGGGTCATTGCACACCCATTCTCTCCTCGCCCTGTGTTGCCCCGTGAGTTAATAATTTCATCAGTCGCACCCACCGGGTTCGTTGGTACACCATTCTTTTCTCCACTTAGTAGGGGGCTATGGTTGGTAGGGCTATGAAACACCCGCGGACGCGTCTGCAGGTCCGATCTCGGATGGCGGACGCAGATGGGGCCGCGTCCGCGGCTGACCTGGTCCGCACCGTGGACCCGATTTTACCAGAATTTTCCTGAATTAAATAATAGGTTAAAAAAAATAAAATAAATTATGGGGTTGTAGGGAGTTTTAAGCCCTACAACCCCATATTGTTTTTTTGGAATCCGACTTTGTTTAGGATTTTTAAAAAATCAAAGACTAAATTCTATTTAAAAAAAATAAAAATATATATATAAAGAAAAGCTGGATTTTTTTTTTTTTTTTATCATGAGATATATGGTCCCTGAGTTCACCTGTATTTTTTTAGAAATGAATTTCTGTTTTTTGCAGGGGTAAAAAATGCAGACGCAAAATTTAAAAATAATTTAAATAAATAAAGAAAAAACTTGTTTATCCTGCCGCTTTTGCATGCACCCCACCTACCCTTCTTGTGCTTGGTCAGGTTGTGCCTCTCTGTGTCATTTGCCTTGCTACCTTGTTCCACTTGTGCTGCCACCTGCCGAACGTCCACTTCTGAAAGGGGGTTTAAAGATTTCACGACTCAAAATATCAATATGGGGATTTTGGAATGGAGGCCCCTGCATGGCAGATAGGAGTGCATGCCGGTACTTTTCATCCATAGGCATACCAGGCTGGCACATTTTTTTTCTTTTTCTTCTATTTCTTCTTTTTTTTCTTTTTCTTCTTTTTTTTCCCTTTTTCTTCTTCTTTTTCTTTTTGGCGAACAGGAGTCTCTGATCTATTCGCGGGAGTTCCAAAAAAAAAAAAAAAAAAAAAAAAAAAAAAAAAGGGGGCTGCGGCTGGTTTGCCAGCATTGTTTGAAAGCCTACTGCGAAACGCAACATGCAGTGGTACTATCACAGAAGTCTTATTTCTTCCCTTCCCTGCTGCAACCCCCCGTGGAAGCGAATGTGCGGTCACACCTGGGGATGACTGGAGATGCCGTATTTCATTTATTTATTTTTGCATTTCGTTCGAGAATTGGTAAAAATTTGTTCACAAAAATTATTGCACAATGTGTGGATAGCGCCGTGTGACCAGCAAAGTACCAAATAATCCAAATTGCTATTGCTGCAGACGGCCAGGGCTCTGTCCCATCTGAAAAGGTACAGTAGTGTGTCCAGAACCATGCCCAAAAACCTCGAGCTGATCTGTCCCAAAAATCTGCATATTTTGCAGATTCTTTTTGGGCCGCAGTGTGAGTATTCCCGTTGGAACCCGAAGGAAGGAAAATTCTGCTTAAGGCACAGCACGGGCTGAGCAGGGAAGGACGGTGGCTACAACAACACTGACTGTGCCCAGCTGCACATATTGAATCTTTTTTTTTTTTTTTTTTAACTTCGTATATGAGAATCCTCCTTTCTTAGTCGAGCGAACCGATTCGATGGTTCGTCTGAACGAACGTTTGTGTCTCATCATTGACGGCATGGATTAGAAGAAGGTGACTATCCCCCATATTGGTCAGACGAACTACTCGAAAGCACGTAGGTACGAGATGATGATGAAGACGAATCTGATAGGTGTCATTCCACACGGTAGAGACCCGAATATTTATGTCTATACGTGGTTTCAGACTTTCAGTATTTCAAACACGATTCGAACACAATCGCTACTTGTCTTATATGAACCCTCGTCAAAATTCACGCGAGTGGGACGCCACTGCCACTGTTTTTGCGCATTCAAGCAGATAAATGTTAGCGGGAAAACAAGAACAAGTACATATGTGCGCTAGCTGCACTCTTGGTTAAGTTCAAAGTTTTCCAAGAGGTAGAAATAAGTTTCATGGTGGTGGGATATACCTATACAGACATTGACGTTCCTTTTAGCATCTTCTCGGATAAATTGAAAGACATTGACGCGTATGCTATGAAAAAGTTCTACGAGCTCATAGAACAATCCCACAAAAAGAATCCCAAATTTATTTTCCTCGATACACTGGCGAATTGGATAAGCATAGTAAATCCATGCGTTGCGTCGGACATTACTGATGATTCGAAACCACACTTACTTAATTTTTTTATGGTTGGAGATCATTCAGGTATGTTGTACAAGGAGTTTTTAGATGACGACAACTGGTTGCTTGAGGAAGGTCTGATTTATTGGTTCAATCAAAACCCCGATGAAAGCTACGCAGGTCCTTCGTGGCCATTTGACTCGCCTCTTGTGCAACCCCTTCCTCGAAATGACTATTATAATGACAAAAATTGTGTTATTTGATTCCGCGACTTGCAGGAGAGCAGGTGGTCAACGTGGTGCACTTACAACGACCATGAGGTGAGTAGGAGAGAAAGAGTTTTGTGTTACTAGGAAGAGGTTATCAAACATGGCGATGAGATCATCGCCAACGGGTTATCCTCACAACCTCTGGAAAGTTTTTGGCCAAAATCATGGTTGCTCGAAAGCAATCAACAACCTTCTTCTGGCAGTGCAATCATCGACGACAGGGAACCCCTGTTTGTTGGACGGAGAAAATATCGTCCAAAGACCAATTTCGAATCCCTCGTGCATGTTGGTGTGAGCACTTTTCTTATCCTTCGCCCCTCCGACGACGATCTGTCCAGTGGCGTGCCTATCTAGGTGGCAAAGTTCTTTCTCCGGTAGGTGGTGAAAAAAATTTGCAGAATTATAATAAAGTGTTAGTGGAATACTGGGTGCCGACTGGGAGAGCAAAATCGCTCCAAGAACTGTATGATAACGCATGGCATATGAAATGGAAAATGATTGACCAGACATAATGGCAGCATGCCGGCTCGATCATTTTTTATTGGGAGAGACCGACCAGAGGTACAAAACCGTTCACGTCTGGACTTGTGATTCCTTCCAATGCTCGACTGAATGTTGAAGCTGCACTTCGAGATTTGAGTTCATCTGCTGAAGGGAGTGTCAATGCAGGGGACAAAAGCGACGAGTGCACGTCATAGGTTTGTCGGTCCGTCCAATAGGTGAGCGAGTAGGACACTTCAAAATGATTGTTCATATGGGAATTTGGAAGGGAGCTAGGCTACCAAAGTGGCGTAGGGTCACTCGTCCGGCCGGGCCAAAAAAAATAAAAATAAATAAAATATTTTTTAATTTTAATTTTTATTCTAAATTAGGTGAAAAATTTTGATGTGACCCTAAGGCAAAAGTTGTTCAGTTTATCTTTCTGCATAGCATAGTTGCTTTTCGGATTTTTTTGCTTTTTTTTTTTTTTTTTTTTTTTTGACCTTCTCCACTCCCTGCACGGGCTGGCCACCAGGGACCCGGGCGCCCCGGCTGGTAGCCTAGGAAGGGAGCTTTTTTTTTTTGAACTTAGTGAATTGTGACGATTCTATGGTACGACAAGGTGGCAGATTTTGTCCATGGTCTAAGGTTGACTTTTGTAAGATGGTTGGTTAAGCAATTTTGGAAGTTAAGTTCATCGTAGAGGCGATTTTTCTACTTTTTCAACAATCCATTTCCGTTTGTGTTTGCATGTCACGTCTTGTGTAGGGAGTGTGACAAGAGTAATGACCGATTGGCATGATTATTCGTATCCCATTAGCCCTTACGAATGCGGATTGCGTGATGTGAATGACGATACATAAATTATCGGGCCAATGACAAAAAAGTTTGAAAACAACCCATGGATGAGTGGCGTCCCCTTCTTGGATAAACCTCTCGATGCTTGGTCCAAGGCAGAATAGGATAGCGCAATTCTGGCAAGGAAATATCCATGACATAAGGAGTCCAAGTTTGCTTCTACGATAGAGCGAAGGAGCCTAATCAAAGTACCTCATTATGCCATCGGCGTCAGGCAACTTCCATCCCTGAGCGTTGCACTTAGAGAGCAAGAGAATAAACGGTTTTACCTTCGTCTAGAGAATGACACGAGGTCACGTCTGCGGACTTGAAACAAGAGTTGTTGGAGTGTGCGTCCTGCAATCCGTTTTTTGAACTATATCCGCTACGTGTTGCAGGAAAACGGTCACTGGATGTGTCATAATGTTGCGTACGATTGTTTTTGGTCGGTTCTGACCTCTGCGGAGTGTTGTGTGTAGCATGTTCAAACCAAAAACGAACTTTGGTAGACGTTGTAGTTCTTGTTTCTTGCAACCATCTTAGAATCAATGGTCGCAATATGGACAATCTGCGCCTTCTCTACGAGAACGGACAGTCCGATTTGGAGATTGTCGATCAAATTCATGAGGTTGACAAGTGACATGAGGTAGAGCAATTGGCATGTTGTGTTTGTGGCGCCGTCGGTAAGTCCTTGGCGGGTGTTGGTAGGTTTGTAAGGATGAAATACATTTCGGTGTTCTTAAACGTAGCGAAGGGACAACCACAAACTTTTGTTTTCAGATCGTCAATGAATGCCTTATACGGGTTTGGTTCTCATGGAACGCAGGGACGCTTGTAAATGTTTTTGTAAATGATAACGTTTTTTTAAGTTTATATTATGACGGCTCGTAACATTTAATTTAGATGTAGTTCAATTTTAAGTTGGTTAGTAACATTTAATTTAGACGTAGCTCAATCTTGCGTTTACAATTTCTCGCACGTGTGCGTACAATTTTCGACTTTTAAATAAATTTCATGTGGTAATTTCATATTATTTTCACAATCCGAACCTCGTTCTGTGAATCCCTCAATTTTTTGAACATTATTTTTTTTCTTCTTCATGATTACGATATTTCTCGAAGTGCGACGGAATCCATAGCACTCACTCGACTTTCAGTTTATGACAAATGGCATGTCAATTACGTCTTGCAAAATACATAATTTGTCGAAGTGCGACGAAATTCATACTTAAACCATCTCATTTACTGTGTGACTGCATTGACTCTTCGATTCACTTCCCATTTTTGCCAGTGAAAATGTCATGTAAAATTCGTCCGACTCAATGCTCTATGATATACAAAATTAATTGAAGTGTAATGAGATGCAGAGGTCGTTCACAACTTTCTCGTCCAGTGTGTCTTTGTGTTCACCGTTCTCTTGAATTTCAATGTATGACAATGACATGCCAATTACGTCTTTTAAGATATGTAGAAAATTCGGATATCCGACAGACCATTTTATCCGGAATTTTCAATCCGGATAAAAATTCCGGATTAATTCCGGATATGGAAAAATCCGGCCCTGCGCAAAATATTTTTTTTTACCAAAAAAAAAAATAATTCAAAAAATTCTGGAAAAAAGTATGTTGTTCACATCAACGATACAAACAACTTTTGGCTTGAGGTCATTGTTGATATCTCAACAGATAAAAAGATAAAAATATAAAACAAAAAAAGAAAATAATATTTGGATAAAAAATTATAAAACGAATCAAGCATCCCCCCTCTAAACCCCTTCATTCCCTATCTTACCCCCTTTCAGACCTTCCATGACTTATCAAGCTTTTTATGAAATAGGAACATAGTTTTATTGTATTTTGCAATCGCAATATTCCTCCTTTTTTTTTTTTTTTTTTGAGACGGCTCCAGTGTATTCACTGTCTCTTATACACATCTAGATGTGTATAAGAGACAGGTACTACGCCTATCAAGCTTTTTATGAAATAGGAACATAGTTTTATTGTATTTTGCAATCGCAATTTTTTTATTGCTATTTTTTGGCCATTTTTTTAATCATCCGGATTTCTGGATAATCCTAGCCCCCGATAATCCGGCCAGATAATCCGACCAGATTATCCGGCCAGGTATGCCGTGCTACATAGCTTTTAAGTTACATAAATTATCGAAGTGCGACGGAATCCATACTTAAACCATATCGTTTGCCGTGTGATTTGATTAACTATTCGATTCACTTCCAATTTCTACAAGTCACAATGTCATGTAAAATACGTCCGACTCAGTGTTCAGTGAAAAATTAATCGAAGTGTGATGAAATGCAGAGGTCGTTCACAACCTTCTCGTTCAATATCTCGTTGCGTTCACCGTTCTCTTGAATTTCAATGCATGACAATGACATGTCAGTTACGTCTTCTAAGTTACATAAGTTATCGAAGTGTGACAAAATTCATACTTCAACCATCGCGTTTACTGTGTGATTGCCTTGAGCATTCGGTTGAGTTTCAATTTATGCAAGGTAGTGAAGTCACAATGTCATGTAAAATACGTCCAGCTCAATGCTCACACAAAATTGATCAAGGTGTAATGAAATTGAGAGTTCAACATAATTGTTGTTCAGTGTTTCATTGCATTGACTGTTCTTTTGAGTTTTAATTTCTGACAACTCCATGTCAATTACGACCTTTAAGTTGCAAAATTTATGGAAGTGCAATGGAATCCACACTTTAACCATCATTTTCAGTAGGTGATTGTCTTGAATCTTCACTTCAGTTTCGATTTATGGCCTGTCAATTACACTTTTCGGGTTCACTACTCGTATCCTAAGTTTCATTCAAATCCAAAATATGGTGATTTTAACATGAAATTAATAGCTTGCGAGTACCAATTTAAAATATAATGTCCTCTTTTAACGAATAACATGTTGTAGGTGATGAAGGCGTTAGTGTAATTGCGTAGGAATGGAGACTATACACTGTGTACAGTACTGCATCGTAGAGCATAGGATGTAAACGAGTAGGCATGGGTACTGACCTTTGCTTTGACGCACCAACAGCAGTCTGCACCAGCCTTTAGATGAACACTAAAGCAAAATCTTAATCCAGAATGAAGTTTTGAGGAAAATAAACAACAAATACAATTAAATGTGATTGTCGTTTCTTATGTCTGGATCCCTGCAGTGATCTCCGGTAAGAGGTAAAAAAAACAAGAGAGGATAATAGTACCTTCCCCCGGAGCAGTTACTGCAGTAACTGCCTAGCCTGTGGGGGGGCGGGGGGGGCGGGGGGGGGCAGGGAGGAGGGATGTCAGGTCGCTCCCGGGCTGCCCCTATTTACTCAGACAATTGGCGATCTGATACCGCACAGGGTGGGCTCGTATGTGCAATAAGTAGACTATTTGTGGTTTTCATGAGCTTGGACTCGTCGGCGGCGAATCTTTACGAGCAGTGAAGCCAGTGGGTGGGTGGTCTACGGTGAAGATTACTTGATGCAGCCGAAGCGGGATGCGAGGTCAGATACATCCAAGAAGGTAGTATTGTGACTGCGCGTTGATACTTACCATCCTTTAGGGCATGCTGACACCACGTACTCACTGGGGCGTATCTGCTTGCATTTACGGGTCAGATGCAGTCACGAAAGTACAAGTGAGCGTTTGAGTGCGAAGCTCATTCTTGTAAGCTTTGGGAAAGCAGGGCACGTTTGACATCAGGTTGGGATGCTGGTGTGCCTGGGTGCTTTACAGCATATAACCGGCCTTGGCAAGGCGACATGCTGTCACCACTGTGAGGTGATGAATCTTATGCTTTTCAAGTGTAGTAAGCTGCTTGGTTTCGTTCCTAAATAGGGTGGACAGACGAGCGCCCAAGGACAGCTATCTAGCGGCTGGAACGCAGGGATCTATGCTCGGATCGTTTTCAGGAGAAAGGCGGAAAGTGGGAGGAGCTAGGTAAGGGAGAAAGGGACAGTCCGGATAGGCAAGTTCCCGGAGATAGCTTTCTAGCCATTGAAACGCAGTGTTCTAGAGTCTGTTTTTTTTTTTTTTTTTTTTCCTCCGGCACAAAAGCGCAAACCGGGAAGAGTAGGAAAAGGGGGAAGGGGAAGTGTATTTACCGTGCTTTTAAATGGTAGGAGGAGAGGTGATCAGTATACGCCGGAAGAGACGAAATATAGGGTTAAAGGAAGGCATTGAGAGCTCGCTGGGCAGTTTCCTTTTATGGAAAAGAACAAATAGCTGGATGATTTGTCGCTCGCTTCTAAGATTCTCGTTTTCACCCTCCCTCTTCTCTCCCAGGTGCTATCTTTTCTGTCAAGCTTACCACACCCACCTCACACACTCTTCTTGGCCCGTTGACGTCGGAACTTGGGCCCTTGAAGGGCTTAATCACACCCCCTTCCTCATCTACTCATTTTCAAGATCAAGATTAGGTGTGTCCTCCATTGAAATTCAATGTAGAAGCGGTGGCTACAAGAACGAACGTGAGAGTCAGCCACAGCAAGAGCCAGGAGCTTTGGCCGATGAAGGATAGTTTGAAGAAACAGTGGAGGGATTCTGATGGAGTTGAACGTGCGGTGCTTAAACTGTGGGTGTGATCTAAGATGGGTCTGTGTGGTAGGGCAGTTCCATCGGCCTCAAAAAGGTGATGGTGAGGTATTGAGAGCAAATGATGTCGATCTGAGGAATACACGAGATGATATTCACAGTTCAGAGGGAGATGATGACAATAATGAGGATGAGGATGATGACAATAATGATGACAATGATGATAATGCCATAATAACTGACATTTTGTTAAAACTTACATTTTTTTCTAAATTCACGAAATTGAGTGTACCAAAAACAACGTTTTTTAGTGTTTTTTTGTCCCAATGACGTCGGATGATCAGATCATCGGGTGCCGTGGTGACTCCCGATGATCTGATCATCGGATGTATGTTAACGGTACTTTACGTTGAGGTACATCAGATGGACAAAGTGAGATGACCACTTTCTCACCCAATGAGCAATGAAATTTTAACTAAGTCCACTTTCGTGAATTTAGAAAAAAATGTCAGTTTTAACGAAATGTCAATTTAATGGTGATATGAATGGTTGGAATCTTTGGTATCAGAAGACTGGGGATAATGATAATGATGCAGATAAGGAATCATTGGAACCGTTGGAATCACCTCAAAATGGTGACGATGATGATGATGATGATGATGATGATGATGATGATGATATGAATTGTCGGAATCGGAAGACTGGGGATGAAGAAAGGGAAGATGATAACGTAGGTCTGGGCGGTACAGTCTATTGGGATAAGAAGAGAAGTGAAGACAGGAGTGTGGATTCCAAAGGTGCCAACGACATGAAAGGCAGTGAGCAGAAGGAGCGAGAAGACATCTGATTCAGTGTTAAAAATGCTCGTAAATGGCAGGGGAAGAGACGGGTTTGGAGAATTCCCTGGTGCAGAGATAACGTTGTGTGTGTGTGTGTGTGTGGGGAGAGAGAGAGAGAGAGAGAGAGAGAGAGAGAGAGAGAGAGAGAGAGAGAGAGAGAGAGAGAGAGAGAGAGA
>BFEA01000541.1:804757-818512 GCA_003427395.1 Chara braunii | reverse complement strand
CACCACTTGCCCACTTGCCTCGGCCTAAACAGGGGCTGACTCYGAAAGGCCAGTTCTAGAAACTTCTACTTTGGCCTTTCGGTACTGTAGCAGCTACGACTTTGCCCTTTCAGGTAAGTAGCAGCTACGRCCTTGACCCTTCAGACATCCTACARCTACGACTTCGGAACTGTCTAGACTCCTACCCTACAGGTCTACAGTTYGATTCCCTTCTAAGYTGTGACCTACGACAATCTACCTACCACTGGTGTTTCGACARGTCGCAGGTTCAAATCTACGGGTTGTCATCAWTAYTGTACACARGTAAGATGGGGAACTAGGGATCGAGCCCTGGGATCTGCATTTGCTACYGCGAACTGGTGAATACCGTTTCATGGCGGCTAGTGCCTCCATAATGACTAGRAAAMGGAAGTGGGCACTAGGATCCCCTTGGCGGACCGATCGTTCTARGTGTAGAGGAGGCGCAAGACTTYCATTGGCTTGGACGCATGTGGTAGCGTTTTGGTGTAGGATTTGTATCCAGCRAATGAAGTMTGGGCCGAAGTTCATTTTTTYGAGACACTTATCKAGAAACAATCAGTCAACATGGTCATAAACCTTTTTGAAGTCAATAAAGATGAGAGCCGYATTTGACGCGAGTGCCTTGTGAGCTGAARGATCTCTTGGATCAACAAGATRTTTTTTTGTATGTTCCTGTTCTTCATGAAGCCGGTTTGAGAGGGATGAATGATGTCCTCCGTTACTGGAATCATTTGGTTTGTCAAGGTCTTGCACAACATTTTGTAAACAACTGTGAGGAGCGTTATTGGCCTATAATTCCTGATGTCCATCTTATCCYCTTTTTTATATAGGAGGGTTAAAACCTCTTGCCCCACCCTTTCTCCCATCTCCCYTGTGAGCCATACTTCGTTGTAAAAATCCATAACGTCTTGGCTCATAAAATCCCATATGGTTTCCCAAAATTCTTTAGGAAAGYCATTTATCCCARGGGCCTCTTCCTCCTTCATTTGCAGAAGGRCGGTCCATATCTCGTTTTTTTAGAGTGRAGYTTCTAAAGAATCCCATTGTTCGGGTGTAAGTGTTTTGTTAACTGGTTCCAAAAATTATTTTATTAAGCGTTCGTGGTGTGACAGGTCTGATTTATCTAAATGTGAAGAAAAAAAATCTTTGTAGAAGTCGTATGCTATCTTCATGCTGCGGCCTGTTGTTACGGTCGGGTCTGATTCCCTGGCCTTGGGTTCGTACAGCGCTTCGATCGTAGTTCTTTGGCTTCGTGCTGCGCGAACGGAGGCGACGCTCTGGGCATTGCTGATATGGGCGTTGCTGGTAACACTTGTTCAGCACACTTGTGTGCCCCTCCAGCGGTGTTCTGCAGTGCACGCCCGCCTGCCGCTCTTGCGCCATCCAGCGAGGTGCTTCTCCGATCCGACGACGRCTTCAAGTGTTACGTGTTTGTGCTCTGGTTGTGCTGTGCTGTGTTTGCTCTGCTGTCTTTTTTGTGTGGCAGGTATCTCTTTCCGCTGGGAGTTAGTAGTATGGCAAGTGCATGCTCTCCTCTGACGACGGTTCTCGGGGCATCTACGAGACTACGACTACTATGGTGTCTGATTATCTCTTTCCTCGACGATTTCTCATTTTTCGGCTGTCTCGCATTTTTTCTGCTCTCGGCTTTGCTGGTGTAAGGATGATGGGTAGAGTAGGTGTAGGATAGCTATATATAGGGGCAAGGCATGGGTATGGCCCCTATCGGTAGTGCGACARCATCTTCTGATCTGTCCTCCTGAAGAGTCTATGTGCGGGATAGACGAAACGCGTCGAGGGTTGGCCGCGTGGTCTGTGGATTGTGATTTGCTGTTCTCAGTTGTGTTACTACTTTTGCGTGCGCATCGGAGTGGTTTTACATTGGTGTATCTATGTCTTGCTCCATCTCACGCTTTTTTTTTTTTTTTTTTTTTTTTTTGAAACAGTCCCTCTAGTGCTTGCGATGCTGGTACGAGCAGACACCGCTAGCACCTGGGGATGGCTCCATTTATTGGTGGGGAGCGTCACCTGCTGGAAAACGTGTCCAGCGTCCCTTTGAGTATGTTACAATTGAAGAACATCAGAGCATATCCGAGAAACTGTATGAGGAACCTGCCCGCATTGATTGCCCTGGAGACTAGGGGATTGACAGAGCAGGGGAGAGGTCGAATTGCTACTGCTACCTACGGGCTCCCTCCTCAGTCTGTTTTGTTCTAGTATATGTATCTGTTCTGATGACCGCCTGTCAGCAGTGATTACAGTGAAGCTCGAAAATTGACTGAGCAAGACGCCTTTTTAACCTTGAGGACTCTTCACCCTGCTGCTGGGCGCCGGACTAGATTGGCTACCTGCCATTTTTTCTCCCTTTCTTTGCAGCAAAGAGCTAGTGCCTGACCCTCTCCCTTCCCATCTTTGTACCACCAGTCAAGCGTCCATTCCGTACCACTGCATTCCAACTAAGCAGTTTGAAGGGGGGGGGGGGGGAAGTCATGGAAATTTTCCAGGGGTTTCAGTGGAATAGTTGTGTCAATGTCAATCCAGTTGTGAAAGATCAATTGGTAGTCCCTTTGTATATCCATCCTCTCTTGGCCCTCCATTTCTTCCCTTTTGGCCCCCTTCCATTCCACTTTCCCTATCCTCCCACCGGTAATCCCCCCCAGCCAGCATAAAGAGAATGCTTGGATTCTTTGCTCAATGTCTTTAATTGTGTGTAAAGGGTGAATTTGTGCTCTGACGTGTTCCCATTTTGCCGTTATTCCAGTTGGGTTTGTTGTTGCACGCTCTCTGTGATTTTGGGTCCTTCTAATCGTGCTCCTTCCATCTCGTATATGCAGCGTCTTCGCCACAATGCCCACAGGACCGCCCTGCGTCCCAGCTTAAACAAATTGGTGGTAAATTTGTCTGGGGGGTCATCCTGCCGCCCAGTCTCGGCTTCACATAACAGGGCCCTCCAGTCCCAGAGCCACGGCGTTTGTGTCTGGAGTTGGTCCCAAATTCGGTCCCACCATCTCCACAGTCCGAGGGCACCCGGACATTGTAGGAATATGTGCTCGATTGTCTCTGGCCGTTTTCTAGAGGGGAATGCATTTGTGCACAGCTTGCACCAGGGTAGGGCTAACCCTTTCTGTTCTAGAGATGTTCTGTCTATGAGCCAGTTGTTGGTTGGCAGGCAACGGTGTTCAATCTGCCATTGGAGCGAGGTGAACTTGGCGGGTTTCATTTTAGACGAGCTAAACCATTTGATGGGCCTTAGCTCCTCTTTGCTAATGTTCAACTGGTTTCTCCATTGCTCCTCGACTTGATCCCGGAGGGTGATCTTTGGCCTGAGAAGTCTGTAGGTAGATTTGACTGTCAGACTAAACAGGGTCCTGGTATGGCTCCTGCCCTTTCCCGTACATGTTGTCCATTTCCATTCTACCGGGTCCAGAGGCAGCTGGTGGATTGGTGTGGAGGGGAGGAAGGCTATCCATTGCTCCCCCTCCTTTAAGGCTCTGATTCTGAAGATCTCATCTTTCTGGTACCTCCCCATCTCCTTTGGGTTGTTCCTTTCTATGACATTACCTCTTCGTGTTTGAAAAAGGCTTACCATCACTGTTCCATCGGGATGACAACATACCACGTTCCCTACCTTCCCTTGTTGATCCCGGAACGCTACCCAATCTGATTGCTGCAGTGACGGGCCTTTGCGCAGAAGCCGTCACCATTCCAGTGGGATTTTGTCTACGATCTCGTCAAGAGCTTCTTGGGGCCGGTGACAGTATCGTAATCACTCCCTTAGCTGGTCTGGACTGATCCAGTCATTTTTGGTTGTGTCCCATATGTCTTTTATCCTGGTCATTCCTCTTGTGACCCAGCCTCGCCAGGGAGAGACCATACAGTGAGGAGTCTGGCCTCTTGAGTCCACCACCCATCTATTGTCGAATAACGGCTAACGTGCCACTTCTTCCCATCTATCTGGTGGGAATTTGTCCGGGAGAGGGAGGGTTCTCCATGTTCTAAGGAGGTTGGGCCAGAAGGGGTCCTTTCGCAGATCAGATCTTGCTGCTTGTCTTGGGGACTCTGGGCCGTGTTCCGGTGGCCGCCCTTTTGTTTTTGGGATTGGCCATTCTCTGTTCTCTAGCCACATCAGGGGGTCCTTGACATCCGATGTCTGAGGGGCCAGACAGGCTATTTGTTATAGGGCCAGGCTTTTCCATGGGATCTCCGGGTCGAAAAGCAGGCGTTTGAGCCATGAGATTGCCAGCGCTTTTGTTTGGAGCAAGGGGTCGATGATACCCAGGCCCCCTCTTGTTTTGGGTTGAGTGATGGAGTGTCACGCCACCCGGCTGAATACGTTTTGTTTGTGGTGGTCGCCTCTCCATAGGAAGGCAGTTCTCTGCCGTTTTAGGGGCCGTAAGTCATTCTTGTCCAGTGCCCAAATTGCTGATTTATACCACAATGTGGCCAACACCACGTTATTGATTATCATGGAGCGCCCGAACAGGGAAGTGTGTTTGTCTTTCCAAAGCGTCATTTTGGCCAAGGGTGGGCCCGTAATCCATTCATTATTGGAAGGTGGTCTGCCTTCTGCTGAGATTGAGATCCCCGACACTCTGATGAGTGCTTCTTTTGGCAGCCAGTTGAGTTTGGGTTGCTCTGGCGGCCTCACCCCTTGGTGGTGTATCCACCATCCTTCAGTATTGCGAGAAGCGGTCCATCATATTTTTTACTTCTTCCATTGATGTTGTTGATGCATCCACCATCAGAGTTAGGTCGTCGGCGAAAAGTGAGCATACCGGGATGGCCTCCTGGGGGATCGCTGAGATTTGAATCCTTTTAATATCCTTGTGTGTTCTCAGATTGGCTGCAAGCGCTTCCATAATGATGACGAAAAGGTACGGGTCTATTGGGTCACCCTGCCTGACAGATCGTTGTAGGGTTATGGGTGGGGCCAGGTTGCCATTTACCATAACTTTGGTGGTGGCGTTGGCGTGAAGGATTGTTATCCATCTCCTGAAGGAAGGCCCGAAGTTGAGTTTTGCCAGACACATATCTAAGAAGCGCCAATCTACGTGATCGTAGGCCTTTTCGAAGTCAATGAAAATGATTGCTGCATTGCTCTTGGACTGCCTTGTTAGCTTGATCATCTCATTGACCAGGACGACGTTGTCCTGGATGTTTCTGCCTTGGATGAAGCCGGTTTGGTCGGGGTGTATGATGTCGGTCATTACTAGGGTTAGTCGATTTGCAAGTGCCTTGGCCATCATTTTGTAGACCACCGTCAACAGGGTAATGGGCCTATAGTTACGTATGTTTGTACTTGCCCCTTTTTTTTAGAGTAGTGTCAGCACCCCTTGCCCCACCGGTTCCCCTGTTTGACCTGTAGTCCATACCTCATTGTAGTAGTCCATTAGATCCTGTGATATACTAGCCCACATGGCCTCCCAAAATTATTTTGGCAGACCATCAATACCTAGAGTTTTTTCCTCTTCCAATTGCATCAGTGTCGTCCATATTTCGTCCTTGGATAATGGTTGATCTAGAGTGTCTCTTTGTTGATCTGAAAGTGTTTTATCCCGTGGCGCGAGGAAGGTTTTTATCTCTTCTCTTCTCTGCTGGCCGCATTCCGAGGTAAAGAGTTGTTGGTAAAAGTCTCTTGCGAGTTTCGTACAGTCGGCCGTGGAGGTGTAAAAAGGTCCTTTATTTTGGTTTGGGTCTTCCAAGGCTTCAATTACTGTTCTCCCGGTTTTAGCCCTGGCCATTGCGAAAAATTGTGCGTCCATTGCCCCTTCCGTATTGTGTTTGACCAGTTTGCCTCTGATCCTGGCACCCTGCCATCTGTGTTCCATATAGCCTAGGAGTTGGGATTCCAGGGTTTGGATTGTCCTAGCTAATTCAGCCTGTCGGTCCGGACTCTATATTTCGTCCTCCTGTTGCTGTAGTGTTTGTAGTTGATGTTGCAGGTTCGTTTCTTCCATGTGGCGTCGCGCTGCAATCAGCTTTGAGTACTYATTGCACTTGCGGCCTAGAAAAGCTAGACCGTTGTTGAACCATAGGACATCATCATTGATGTGGTCCCTTTGGTTCTGCCAGAAGGACCACACCTCCTTTAGATAGGCTTTAAATCGATCGATGGTAAGGAGGGATGTGTTGAGTTTGTAGAACCCTCTGCCCTGGTCTGGTTTCTTTCTGAATGAGAAGATGGCCATGCACATTGCATGGTCCAGCCCCGGATAGGAGCTTCAAGGGAAGATTTCCGCTAATTGAAGGGCACCCTGTAATTCTTCCGAGATGAGGATTAAGTCTATACGAGATTCCGTGGCACTTTCCGTGCAGTTTTTGCGGAAGCAGGTGAACTTTCGATTGGTAGGGTGTTGCCTCCGAAAGGTGTCAGACAGGTTCAGGGTTTGTGATAAGTCCATGATCATCCTCTCGTCCTTCTTTATGTAAAACGGGCATGGGGAAGGAATTTTCCACCTGTCCAACCAGCGGTCCGGAACCACATTGAAGTCACCCGCCAGAATCGTGGGTATGCCCACTGGCAGTTTTTCCTTGAGGTCTTCAAAGAATTTTTGTCGTGTTGTCGGGTCATTGGGGGCATATACGTTTAGGATGCCAACCACTTCTATTTCCAACATCGCTAGTAGGTAGACCCACCTCCCTTCTTCTTTGTCCGCTGCCCAGTTGAGCATTTCCACCTTCGTGTCCGGAGGAAGCCATATTGCTACCCCTCCGCTCGCTGGTCTCGGGGCGTGGGCTCGGTAGGCCTGATGTGGCCAAATTTCCTTGTGTATGTGGTTGTGCTCAGGGCTATCCATGAGGTGGGTCTCTTGTAGGCACATGACATCCGGCCAATTCCTCCCTTCTAACCCTTTCAATTGATCCAGAACCGCTTGTTTTTTTGAGTGCTTTGCTGAGACCAAGCCATTCACATTGATTGAGCGCAAGTCTAGGTCCGCCCGACGTTTGTGTAACAGCCAGGCTTTATCTTTCCCGTACAAAGCGTCTACCACATTCATTCTTATTTTCTGTTCTTTCGTGGTTTACTTGGTTGGTCCTAGCTGCAGCCATTGTTCCGTGTCCAGCAGGCTGCCATTCTGCAGATCCCCGTTCCTGAGAAGTTTTACCAAGAAGGCGCCAGTTTCTTCTGCCGACCATAAGGGCCCCGGTTTAATCTTTAATAGTTGTAGTTCCATCAGGGCTTCGTGGTCTAACCAGCGTAGGTCTTTTGTTTTCTGGTGGCTGTACCGCAGGAAGATATCTTTGACGCTCAATCTGTTTTGCCCATATGTTCGTACCAGTGCGGAGGTGGCACCCTCCGGGATCTTCTCTTTGGTGAGCTGCGTTATGTCGGATTTTCTGAGAATCATACTTCCTGCCCATGATGTGATGGAGAGGAAGTATGAGGAGCATCCTTGGAGGGCTACCTCACCATGTGCCGCGGTCGGCGGTATCGACAGGCCCATCTCCCACCCATTTTCACTTTTCCGTACCGGGAGAAAAACCACACCTTTCTCAGAGCATGCGGTGTCAGGGGCTGTTATTTCGAGCAGGTGACGGATTTTTTGTCTTCTGCTGGTTAGGTCACCCTCGGCGGGTCCCGAGGGGTCCTGTTGCGGCGGCTGGGACGTCGGGGGGGCAGGGGCTGTGTAGGCTGTGTCCTTTCAGGTGCTGGTTCCCATGACGCCCGAGCCATGCACAAGCTTTTGTTCTCGTTTCCCGCTTCTCCCCCTTGTTTGTCCCCCTTTTGCCATGTCTCCCCTGCACTGTGCTCAGTCTTGCCCTCTACCAGTTTCTCCTTCTTCCTCTGTTCTGCAGCCTGCTCCTCCAGACTTTTTTAAAAGCGTTGCACCTGGTTCAGTTTACCCTCTTTCCCGTTCCCCGGTGCCTGTTCCTGCTGCTCACCCCCCCCGTCCTTCCTTTCTTGATGCTCCAGCCCATGCTGCTCCCCTTCCTCCTTGGCGGTGTCCTTGTCCCCATTTTTGGGTTCTTGAGCTCCCTGGCCCCCTTCCTTGTCCGGGGGCTTTTCTTCTGGCTGCTGAGTTTTTTGGTCCTGTCCGGGTGCATTTTCCGTTTCGGGCGTGGGGGGGCGAAAACGAGTGAGAACAATATGCAGGATTCTGTGACAGACTTCTGGCCAGTCCGTCCCTTCTGGCAGGCCCTGTGTGATAGCCTTATGGAGGCTGTTGCTCGCTTCCAGGAGCGGGACAAGGTCTCTGTAGACCTTGTCCCAGAATTCCTCGTTTTCTTCTCCATACTTTATGTGGAGGCTATCCATTAGCCAGGTCGCCACATCCTGTAGATCCACCTGTGTCCTATTTTCCTCCTTCTCACCGGGGTCTGCTGTTTCAGATGAGCGGTCAGCTGTTTCAGGTGCGCGGTTTTCGTGTTGTGCTTCCGACATCTCAACTTCCGGGGGTGGGGGGGGGGGGGYCCAGAGGGAAATTCCACATCCATTGGTTCCGGGCGAAATGCTTCCTTTAACAGGTCCTCTCGGGTGCGATCCCCTGCCCCTCCTTTCCTTGGCCACTGTTGTCTGTTCTGTCTTTTCCATCTTTTGGTTGTTGTGTTGTTGCTTCCTTTGATTGGCTAGACTCCCCTAGCTGTCCTTGCTGCCCCTTTTCAAGCATCAACATTTTTCCGGTTGGTATGTACTCCTTTGCCGCTGGACCCCATTTATTGTGGCGCTTTTGCTTGTCATGGGGTTGCTTGATTTGTGGTCTGCCAAGCCTGTTTTTCTCTTGGGGGGGGGGGGGGGCTTTGTGCTCAGAGGGTTTCGGGGTGTGCAGGGTTTTTTCGCAAGGATCTCTCAATGGTTGCGGAGTCCACTCATTCGGGGGCCTGGTGGCTCTACAGGGTTCTCCACGCCCCTCCCATGTCCAGCCCTTGGCCTGGCCTCTGAGTCAGAATCTTCCAGGTAGACCCATCCCTCGTGGCCTGGTTCAGTCGCGTGCCATCTGTTAGGTCTGTGCGGGTCCCGCTGGCGGCGGCCGGCTATAGGGCTCTTCTTGTTGGGGTGTTGCAGGCACGCTGATTCCGTGCATAGGTGCCCATAAGCCATGCATTTAAAACACCATGGCCTGAACTTATAGGCAGTGTGTATTTGGTAGACCCTTCCCCCCATCCAGTAGGGCACGATATCATCAATCGAGAAGATCTGGTCCTTAGAAAGGTCCAACGCTAGCATCATGTAGTCATCTCTTTTCGCCACGTAGGACGGGAGCGGGTCAATGAGGTCCACTATCTCGTATTGTTGCCCGAGGTCGTAAACGAAGGCTGCCTGCACTTCCACTGGGATGTGTCTCAGTTCCACCCAGTAGAAATCCCTCATTAGTTGTTCTCTCTTTTCTTCCGGACTCAATTTTTTTGGCTGCCACGGGTAGATTCTTACAACCGATCGTTCCAATCTGATTTTCCCCCACCCATCCATTTTTTGTTCGTCCTGGGTGAAGAGGCTCAGGACCGTGAACACCGTGGAGGAGAGAGGCTGGATGAGGAAACATTCTTGGACTGCCTCCTGGCTACCTTTCATCTCTTCCAGCCTTCTGCAGATCCACTTTATCTTATCGTTAACTGATCTTTGTGCGACGTCGCCGTGGAACAGCCAATTACTCGCATGTTTGACGTATATTGCATCCCTTTCTGCTAGCTTTGTGTCCGGGTATGTTTTCATCATCATCTTCCTACCTCCTTGGTCTACCGCTTGCTTTTCCGAGGGGAGGAAGAAGAGGGTGAGGAAGTAGGCCCTCGCCGAGGACAGGTTCCGGAGAGGGACGTTCAGGGTTTCTTCATTGCCCTTTTGTGCCCCCGGTGGAAGCCGTTGGATATCGAGTGTTTTGTCCTGGATTGTGGTTCTAACTCTCTGGGCCCTCGATGGTTTTGTTTCTCCTTTCATCCCTTTTTGTTTTTCGGTGGCCGTATCACACTGCTGCTTTTTCTCACATTTTTTCTCTTCTTCCGTCAACATCTCTTCTTCCTCCTCGCTTTCTTCTTCCGTCGCTGAATCTTCCTCGTCCTCTTCCTCCTATGTGGTCATCGTCTGATCTTGATCCGGGTGTGTTCCTGGAGAATCCGGATCTCCAGTTGCCGGTTTGTCCGGTGTTTGTTTTGGATCCGACTCCACTGACCCGTTCCCCTTTCTGCCACGGGTCTCCTCCAGACCGAGCCAACAGGTGGAATCCAGGTGGCATGCTTCTGATTGGGGGGGGGGGGGGTTGGTGCCATGGCAGATGGCATGCTTGTGATGAGGGTGGAATGACTTTTTTTGTCACGGTTCTGCTGTATGGGCATCCTGCCAGGTGTCTGTGTGGGTTGTGTTTCATCGCGCCCTGGTAGAAGATCAAAGAGCCCCCCCCTTTATCGCCTCTGTACCCCAGATTCATTTCTTCGAGCTTCTTCGGTTCGAATTTTCGTCACAGCAGTCTCCGATTCGAGGTCGGGACCTGTGGCCGATACCTATCTGGATTTGATTATATTCTTTTATATTCTTTGCCGGCGGGGGTCATTTCTCTGCTGGCGGGGGGGTTACCCAGTGGGAGGCGGGAGAGGATGGCAGGTATGTCGGGGCGGCGGGAGAAGGGGGAGGTACCTGTCCGTGGTGTCCGCTGTTCTCCCTTTGCACGGCTGCCTGATGTTCGTCGTCGAGCTCGCCCGCTGGCTTGCCCGCTCCGCCTGTAGACCCATTTGTTCTTCGTGCTGCCTTCCTCCTTCCGGCACTCCGCACGGTGTTTCGCGCAGCCAATACTTCAGGCGCGGCCTCTTTCCAAATCCACTTCCCCTTCCTTCCTCCACGTGAGCTCTGTCCTGCGTGGAATCCTTTGACAAGGGTCAGACCACCTGCCACGTGAACGGTGGCGTGGCGTGGCCTAGCGCTGTCGTTCGCCGCGCGTGCGTTAAGCGCCCTCCTCAGAATCTCTACCAAGGTCTTCCATTTCTGCTCCATCTCACGCTGGTTCTGTCTTGCCGGGCAGTTTTCCCTTTCCCTTTCCCTTACCAGTACTTCCGAAAATTGCTCCCGGACCGCGTTAATGGCCAGCCAAAACTGGAAACTGCGCCGTTTGCACTTGGCTGAATCGGTAGGGCTACCGGCCCAGGCCCGTTCATCCCAAAAGTCGTGACCCGCGTCCGTTAACGAGGAGCAATTTCCCAAAGTAACTGGTGGTTTAAAACCTCTGCTACTCCTTTGAGAGACGGGCATTTTTTAGAATCAGTGTCTCGTTAGACACTCCTAAAAATGCCTGTTTTTAGGATTGCATCGTCGTTGCACACGATCCTAAATCCGATTTCGAGATCGAAAATGTGAAAACGGCGTTAGGACGAATCCTAAAGAATTTAGGATTCCCCAGGCAAATTCGTCCTAAATTTTTCAGTAGCCCCCGACCTACTGAAATTTTTAGGATTCCCGCGTTTGACGGAGTCGTGGCGACATGCGCATGGCACCTTTGTCTTGGACTCCTGGTGCACCCTATTGGCTGAAACCCTGAAGCATGACTTTTTTTCTTTTATTTTTTTCTTTTTAATTACGACTTTCTTTTAGGACTGGTCCTTAACGATGGTCTTTTAGGAATGCGTGTAACCACGACGCACGAAATCCTAAAAACCCTTTAGGACTGTCCTAAAAATTTTAGGATTCTTTTAGGAGTGTCTAACGAGACCCTCAGTACTTCCTTTTGACTTGTGGAACTTGAACTGGTGACCTGTAGATCTTCGTAACACTTTTACGATTAACTTTATAGTAATTCTTTTGCTAGGATTTGAACCTCCTACCTGTAGGCTTAGGACTTAGTTTTTGCCTTTTGACCCGACGGGGGTCGGTACCCGCCTTCAGATTGGTCTATTCCGGTACTTTCGGCACTTGGGCCTTGCCTGGTCCATCCTGGGATCCTTCTTTGATTGTTTCGGTATAAGTATTCCGGTAGGTCTAGTCTTTCTTCATCCTGCGCTAGGTACAGCGACCCCTGATGACGCCGGACAGGCGACCGGCAGAAACACGGTGTTGGGTCCATTCGCCTGACATCGCTGTGCTTCATGTATATATCTTTAATATTACCTGCGCTCGGTTCCTTTTCCCTTCTTTTCTCTTCTACTCATGAGTGGTGTGCTTCTTGTATACTGCTTTTTTGTGTGTTCGAACTTTCGTTTGAATGCCATGACTGATGTTTGCTACAGGTGGCTTATGGAAGCCAAGGAAAGATCATCCCCGGTTTCCCAGATCACGCGGCAGCCTCTTTGAGGAAGATGTGGCAATCCCTACGAGGAATATGGTCAGTTAAATTCCGCACTTTGGCGTGGCTCGAGTCACATGATAGAGCAGTACCCACAGCGAAATGGCTTGCTGACAACAGATTGGATGTGGTAGCTATATGCTGCAGATGTAAGAAGAACGTAGAAGCGTCAATCCACCTGTGCATGTGGTGGGAATGTGTAGAATCCAAAAGGGTCTGGGTTTGGTGGGAGAAGCTGTGGGACAAGCATGTTGGGGTGAAGATCAGCTGGGATGGGGGGCGTTTCGTAGCTGAAGGCATTACAGGGGCTAATGCAGCTGAGGGTGGAGTGGCAATTGTGTACTATGCTATTTGGACAATGAGAAATGACAGAATGTTCCGCGGAATGTCCCGCAGAATATTCTATTCTGACCTGGCAGTGATGAATTTTGTCCTCCAGAATATCAGGATGCTCGCTGCTCATCTTTTTTTTTTTTTTTTTTTTTTTACCAAAAGCAAACATTTATTACAACAGGTCAAATTGAGGCTGGGGACCTCACAACACAATTCAACCCGGGCCGAGGTCCCACTAGCAAGAAGGATAGGATCGAACTCCTGAATCTCGACGTGTTTTACGCAGACATGCAGAAGAGCAGTTCAATCTCGATTTCCTGCACATCTCCATAACCTCGTCCAGATTCAGTCATTCAATCCGATCCTCTTTGCTAGTGGGACCAACCCCCCGGAGTTATCAAGGGGCGAGGTCCCATTAGCAGTCGGATAGGAGTGTGGCCGATCCAGTGTGACACTGAGTGGCAGCGGGCTGACAGGTTCATTACGAATTTCTGGGCTGAAAAAACAGGAGAAAGGCAAAAACAAAAAAAAGAAACAGAGACCTCCCACCGGAAATCATGGCGGAGTGCTTCCCAGCGATCAGATCACAAATGATCTGATGGTGGTGGTTGCAACAACAGTGACCAAAGTAACCACCACATTTTCTGGAATAAACTCGACTTCTGTCAGCAGTGATCCTGACACCCTCCATATACTCCGTGCTTGAAGGAGCGCTCCACCCAATGAGATAAATTGCACAACAGCAAGTAAAATACTGAAAATCTTCTATCCAGTGGGCCTATGGCCGACCCCACCCTCTTTTGGGGTTGGCCACACCCCCATCCGATTGAAAAGATTCTGGCGGGAAGCTTTCTTTGCACGGGCATGCCCAGTGTTAAGGAGAGGAGGAGGGGAACAAATATCTCCTTACTTTTTTGGGTAATACATGTTAAACCACCAGTACCTGGCCCAGCTATAGAGTCCGAGCCTCGGCCGACCGGTACGCCTATCCGTGCCGAGGCTGGGACTACCGGGCGCAGGCATCCCGAACGTCCATGTGAAGCAAACGAAAAAAACGGAGAAAAAAAGGGAAAAACAAAAGAAATAAGAAAAATAAATGGGTTCATCCCCGCTTTGAACGGCTTCGGAAAGGCGATTTGAAAGCTGCACAGAGAGAGAGAGAGAGAGAGAGAGAGAGAGAGAGAGAGAGAGAGAGAGG
>BFEA01000541.1:744368-757274 GCA_003427395.1 Chara braunii | reverse complement strand
TGCTGCTGAGGTGGAAGGCGCTGGGCGCCTGTATTGCTGTTCTGCTTGACAAGTACTCGGAAGGAGGAATCAGGACTGTGGTTGGGGTCGTGATAGGTACCTGGTGTCTTCAACTTCATCGTCACGCCGCTGATTGATGACTGGTCTACTGGTGCCACATGGCACTGTTGGACTACATTGTCTTGGATGTCCGGGTCTCTGATTGAGACACGATTATGCTGCTGGGAGGAGGAAGTGCCCGAAGAGGAAGTGGGCTGTAGGAAGGAGACTCTTCCACCCTCTCAAGTCTATTCTCCCTCCTCCCTCTCTCGTCTGTGTATGCATTCTCTCTCGTTTTGGGATCATTATTATCATGATTTATCAGCAGCGTTCGTTCACTTGTCTTTGCGAGTGACGACTGATTATCACGACTGGGCACATTGCAATTTGGTATCGGAGCTCTACTTCCGACATTGTCTACTACGGCACTCGCGTCTCTCCGACGCGATTG
This sequence comes from Chara braunii, assembly GCA_003427395.1. Lineage (NCBI taxonomy): Eukaryota > Viridiplantae > Streptophyta > Charophyceae > Charales > Characeae > Chara > Chara braunii. Next base: position 756,784 of record BFEA01000541.1, on the reverse strand, counting down.
ATAACTAGCGCGCCATTTTCTCTCCACGTTCGCGCGCGCAGGTAAGTGAGTATCGCAATGCTCTCTATCGAGCCCGACGACGCGCGCGAAGGATATGGTGATGACGGGCAGTTTATGCCTGCCAAACGATGATTGATTGCTGACGTGGCACATCCACGTCCACTAAAGATTGGAGCAGGGGACTTCTTGAAGTGCGCTGAAGACCTCTCGTCGATGAGATTGAAGAACCGCAACGCTATCTTGGTGATCAGAAACGAGTAGAGCCGATGATCTGGCTCCTTGTTAACTCGTGATATTGGCGAGATGAAGTGCTGACGTGGCATCTGCTGGTTGAGTTGGGGACGCGGCGAGCAGAGTTGTAGAGCGCAGCGTTGTTGGAGATCACCTTCACGAACGGATCCGGGTAATGAGAGAAAACGGAGCGGCCAGCATTCACCGTTGAAGCCACCCCCACGATCTTTGATTGGTTCGAAGTGCTGACTTGGCGAAAGCTGAGTTGGCATGCCGGGGGGTTTGGCCGAAGCAGGCACGACGTGCCTTGGGAAACGATTGATGCATTCCGACGCTGGGAGCGCCACGAGCGGCAGACTTTTGGCTTGTGCTGCTGGTTTGCTGTCGGGGTGATTAGAGTGCATGCTGACGTGGCATTGTGGGGAAGACTGACGTTGATTGGTTGTGTTGTCGGTACTTATCTGTTGTCTGGCTGTGCGTGCACACGTATCTGTGAATGCTAACGATCCTGGCCTGCTCGATTACCTGGAAGAGGAGTCATCATATGAATAGGAGAGAAAACAAAATTAGAACAGCTTATAGAAAAGACATCAATCAAGAGAATAATTAATTATTTTTATTTATTTATTTTCTTGTGAATCCTCTGCTGTACTGACGATTGAGTGGCTATCCAGCCATCAGATAATATTGTCTGTTTCATTTTTATTTGAGAAAGGATTGACCTGTTAAGTTTCCTGTTGATGTTGATCATGGCACCGATTGCTGAGCACATGCGTCAGTCTATTCTGACCTGGTGGGTGCCTCGTCTGTTCGGATTTGGGCAAGTGCCTTATGTGGTGGGAGCAAGTAGCTCCTCGATTGAGCCGCGTACACGTGCCCAGATCGAGGCACGAAGAAGTGAACTGGGAGAGCTCCTCTCCCAACTGCTGGTGGATATGGAGTTTGCTGTCCCTGCTGCAAGAGAACACATCCGGGGTAAATGTGACCTTGATGCGATCTCTGATCGTTTGGCCAAAGCTATCACGGGTGTGGAGATGATAGCAGCAGCGACTAAAATTCAGAAGGTTATTGGCCAGTGTCGTTAGATACTGGACCAATTTACCATCCAACAGTTGGAAGAAATAGCTCAGCGAAAAGATGGTACGCCAGAAGTGAAAGTGGAAAGCATTGAAGAGAACATACAACAGGTAAAGGAGACACTCGCGAAAGAAGAAAAGAAGCGAGAAGAACTGTTGCAAATGAAAGAACAGGAAACTAGGCTACAACAGAGAATGGGTAAAGTTCAGCAGCACGTTTCTTTGGATGAGAAGGATGTCGCCCAGACGCTGCTGCAAATACTGACGTATTTGGCTTTTCTTGAAGAAAAATTGGACCAACAACAATCTAGAATGGATGAATTGGTTGTTGGTCTCCATGTCATTACTAGCATTGTCAAGGGAAAAGCCCCTATGCTTGAAAATGATGAAGAGAAAGAAGATAAAGAAAGAAAAGCGGACATCAAGCCCAAGAAGTTGCTTCTTGGTGGAATAAAAAACAGCGACACAACGAAGAAGGAAACGGTAAAAGAAACCGAGGAGAAACCAGAAGAGAAGAAACCCGAAGAGAAGAAACCTGATGGGAATGGCAATGGAGATGAAAATGGGAATGGGAATGACAATGGGAATGGTGGTCCCTCCGGTCCCACTCCCTCTTCCAAGGACAATGCCAAACTTGCAGATCAGACTAAGCCAAAGAAAAAAGAAAAGGTGAAGATGAAATTGCCTTTTACTTTTTCTAATAAGAAAGAAGAAAGCCTTCCACTCTGGAGCGCAGAAATCCAGACCTATGTTGGGACCGCACCGGTAGAAGACGAGTCGCAAGTTGCGTTCACCACTTATTGTATGGGGGGTGAGGTGAAGCAATGGGTTCTGGCGGAAGCAAATGCCGCGGGGTTTGACGATATAGGTGAATGGGCGAAGACTATGACCTTGAAGCAGTTCCTTGCAAAAGTCAAGGATCGCTTTTTGCACAAGACTACGGTCGATAAGGCCTTCGACCAACTCACCACGATAGGACAGAAGTCCTGGTCTTCAGTTGAGTCGTTGTCTCGTGAGGTTGACCGACTGTTGCAGGTTCCCGGTCTTAACCTGCAGGACTCTCAGGTCCTTTACATTTACTCGCGTGCATTACCCGAACCGATCCGAGGGCACTTGGTCGTCGAGGCCAAGTCCGGTAAGTATAGTTACCCTCAGTTCCGCGACCTGGCGTTGCAGCGGGAACAAATGACTTCGCAAGTCAAAGGTTCCTATGCTGTTGCCGTAAAGAATGGAGGAGGAGGCAGTCGGGGAGGCTACGGCAAGCGGGTTTTATGGCGCCAAAAGCGCCAGGACCATACCCTCGTCATATTCGACGACTATACAATGGAGAAATGGCCATTGGAGAACGAGGGTGGTGGTGATAGCAAAGTGACCCCGGAAAGGGGGAGGTCACCGCGGCGATGGTCAACAAGGGAGGACCGTCATCGAACAATCGACCGAAGGGAAGACCACGCTCCTTCCCGCACCATCCTGGGATTGCGGCCGGTAGACCATGGTTGAAGATGGGATTAACCCGGGAAGTATGGCAGGATAGGATGGACAATGCACAGTGCCTCAAGTGTGGCACTGCGGGGCATGTCATTGCCTATTGTCCTTTGATTAGAAACCCAAAAGGGAGCAGCCAGTAGGAATAACATTTGTTCCTATAGAGTCGGAGGGTGCGATCACATGCGAGGCGCCTACGATCCCTTTCCACACTCCGACTCCCGTGGCAGAGGATGGAAACCCTTCCGCCCGTCGTTCAGATAACCCCACTCCTGTCTTATGCCTGTCTCTGGACGACTCCYTTGACGAGMTGGGTAGYGAGCTAGTCGCGTTACGCAGTCCGTGGGCGAAGAAAGCCAAGTCTAAGGGGGAACTATTGATTGCCGATTTGGTTGTCAATCGCACACACGTTGGTGCGATGCTGGACCCTGGGTCCACACGATCTTACATGTCTGAACGTGCRATCCGCAAGTTGCACCTCGRCATGAAGATCYAAACGTWAGCTAGACCAATCACGTCTATGCTGGCTGACAAAAGCACGATGACGGTAACGCAGTACGTCGATCGTGTTCGATGTCAGTTCAGTACTAAGGAGGGGAAGAAGATTTGGCATGAGCTTCCCTTCCTAATCGAGAAGGATGGATTGGCACGAGGAAGCTGATCCCAAGATTGATTTCAAATAGAAAGAAGTACGAATCAAGGATGAATCGTCTGAATTGCAATCAATTAAGTTGTATTATCGGTCAGGGTCTGATTCTGTCTTGTCTTTTTGTTGCATGAGCTACCCTGCATTCCGATCGATGGTTGCAAAGAAGAAGTTAGAGGATGAGGTAGTCATGTTGTTAGTTAAGAAAGTAGGTGAGTTTTCAACTACCCATCCTTCTGGCATAGATGCACTCCTAACGGAGTTTGCCGATGTTCTGTCTGAACCAACCGGGGTCACTTCGCGTGCTACCAAGCACACGATCGAGATTGTGCCCGGTAGCAAGGTTCCCAAGGGCCCTATCTATCGCATGTCTCCAATGGAACTTGAGGAACTAAAGAAACAATTGTCTGAGTTGACTGAGAAGGGATGGATTCGCCCAAGCTCCTCTCCTTATGGTGCACCTGTCTTGTTTGTACCCAAAAAGGAAGGTGAGTTGCGCCTTTGTATCGATTACCGAGGGCTGAATACTGCACCATAAAAAACGCCGAACCTTTGCCAAGGATCAACGATCTCTTGGATTAGTTGCAGGGTTGTCGGGTCTTTAGCAAGATCGACCTTAAGTCTGGGTACCACCAGATCGAGGTGGATCCCGCCGATCAGCATAAGACCGTGTTCCGTACGAGATATGGTCATTACGAGTGAATTGTGATGCCATTTGGTCTAACGAACGCACATGCGACCTTCCAAAGGTCAATGAACGAGTTATTCAGGCAATGGCTCGACGACTTCGTCATCGTCTATCTGGATGACATTCTAGTGTATAGTAAAACACTAGAAGACCACCAGAAACATCTACATCTAGTACTCGGGAAATTACGCGAGGGTAATTTCAAACTCAACCCAAAGAAATCCGAGTTTGCTAAGTCTGAAGTCCTATACTTAGGACATATAGTGAACGAGGAGGGATTGAGGCCCGAGGAAAAGAAGATCTCGGCGATCAGAGATTGGCCACAGCCGAAGACTCTGACAGACCTGCGATCTTTCCTTSGRTTAGCAAGTTACTATAGGAAGTTCGTTAGGAACTTCTCAGTTATCGCTGCTCCMATGAGAAGATTGCTCAAGAAAGGTACTATCTGGCTGTGGGACAAGGATTGTGAGTCATCCTTTCGAAAGTTGAAACACGCTTTGACCCACTATCCTGTTCTTAAGATTGTCGACCCGTCTCTTCCTTTCATCGTCACAACTGACGCAAGTCACTACGGTGTTGAAGCTGTCTTACAACAAGACGACGGCAAGGGCTACCGCCCTATCATGTCTAAACGTCTGTCGTGTGAAAAGGTCGTCAACTCCACCTACGAAAGGGAGTTGTATGCATTAGTCTACACCCTAGAGACATGGAAACACTATCTCCTTGGCAGACATTTTTCTGTGCACTCGGACCACTCGACCCTCAAGTGGATCAAGACACAGCCTCGATTGTCTGACAAGTTGGTGCGTTGGTCTGCTTTCATCGATACCTTCGATTTCGAACTCAAAACTATTAAAGGTAAGTCTAATGTTGTAGCAGACGCACTATCTAGGAGGAGTGATTTCTTTGGGGCTATAGTCTCTTACCTGGATGTTGGGAATGATGTGAAAGATCAGATTCGCGCTGAATATGCCACTGACCCTGTATGGAAACCAATCATGGATATCCTAGCCAAGGACCCATCCCAACTTCCTCACCATCGATTGTATGATGGCTTACTCTTCTTGTTGGACCAGACGGAACAGAGATTATGCATTCCTCACAAGGAAGAACTTAAAAGTCTATTTATTGGGGAATGTCATGACACAGAGGGACACTTTGGTTTCAAGAAGACGTATGCTGAGGTGCGTGAGCACTATGAATGGAAGGGTTTGAAAGAGGATGTACTAACGTATGTTCGTACGTGCCAAGTATGTCAGAGAAACAAACCGTCTCATGAGAACCCTTTGGGTTTACTCCGATCACTACCTATTCCGAGTGAGTCAGGTGAGTCTGTGTCCATGGACTTCATGAAACTCACCAAGTCCCGAAATGGCAATCGTCAAGTTATGGTTGTGGTTGACTGTTTCTCTAAATATGCTATGTTCATACCCTTGCCTGCAGAGGCCAAGACTGAGCTTGTGATTGCTAAATTTCAGATGCGATGGGTAACTGAGTATGGGTTTCCCATGTCTATCGTATCTAACCGCGATGTCAGGTTCACAAGCATGCCTTGGCAGAAGGTGATGGAGGCCTACGGTACACGACTCACCATGTCGTCAGGCAGACACCCTGAAACGAATGGCCAGTCTGAGCAAATGAACCGTATGGTCCAACAACTTCTGAGAATGTATGTCTATCCTGACCAAATAGACTGGGATGAGAACTTACCCAAGATTGCCGGTGCATATAACAATAGTGTGCATACCGCAACGGGATGCACACCTAACGCACTACACAAGGGTTGGAAGCCTAAGCGTCCCATTGATGTTTTAACCAGGGATCAGTTTCTTAGACTTCCACCAGGGACAAAGGAATATGCCATTATGTTTTAAGAAGACATCAAAAAGGTGAAGGAGAATCTGAGGAAAACCCAAGAGCGCATGATTGAACAAGCTAACAAACACCGACGCCCGTCTACTTTTCAAGTTGGTGACTTGGTCTGGGTTAAGTCCAAAGAGTTCACTCTAGAAGAAGATGTTTCTCAGAAACTGATGCCTGTCTATCTAGGACCCTGGGAAGTTCTCAAGGTGATAGGGGATGCCGATGGACCATCATATCGGATTGACATTCCCCCTCATCTTTGGACATACCCCGTCTTTCACGCGTCTAAACTGCTTCCATATGTAGAAGGAACATAATTTCCTCACCGACCATCTGCTATACCTCCGTCTATGAATGGCAGCTATGTGGTTGAGAAAATTACTGACCATGGATTCTTTTCTACTGGTGCAAGAGGCAGACCTCAGAGGCAGTATAAAGTGAGATTCCAGTTCCAAGATGCCTCTGAAGACCGTTGGTTTAGCAGACGGGAACTGATGGATACTGCTCCTGATATTATTGCTAGCTCTGAACGCGGACTGAAGTCTTAAGTATTTCTGCGGTGGAACTCGAATTCGGGCCGGCAGGAATGCAGTAAACCGCGTTCAGCAGCGGCCTGGGCGCCGTAACCCAAGCCCAGGCCCAGCGAGCAGTGCGACCACGCGTTGCTCGGCCTCAGTCCGCTGCGGGTGCTGTGTGACCACGCACAGCAAGAAATTCAAAGGTCGAAGTCAACTGTAGGTCCAGGTACCTCGCCCAGGCCCTCGGTCGTGTGCATTGACTTGTATGAGTGCAGGTACCCAGTCAGAACGGTGGAGCAAGGAGGATACAGTTTCAACTCAATCCAGGTCGTCGACGACAATCGATCTCGGCCATGTCTGACTTGAGGACTGGGGCCCAGACCCCGCCGTCAACACTACATATTGGGCTGACTTCCTGGCTTTGACATCTAGACTCTCGTCTGGAGTCTATGGGGACTCGACGCTCTTGCATCAACGCCGGCTCTATGCTGTCTTGCTGGCGAGACGCTGCGGGGAGAATTTGACGACCGGCGCTCGTCGCTGGTTCGTGGCTTGAGTGTGCTGTGCGACCAGCATGCTGGCTGGCGCACTACTGTCTGAGGGGTTGTCGACGTGGCAGATGCCACGTGTCATCTTCGTGACTGCTGCCACATGGTATTGCTGCTGAGGTGGAAGGCGCTGGGCGCCTGTATTGCTGTTCTGCTTGACAAGTACTCGGAAGGAGGAATCAGGACTGTGGTTGGGGTCGTGATACGTACCTGGTGTCTTCAACTTCATCGTCACGCCGCTGATTGATGACTGGTCTACTGGTACCACGTGGCACTGTTGGACTACATTGTCTTGGATGTCCGGATCTCTGATTGAGACACGATTGTGCTGCTGGGAGGAGGAAGTGCCCAAAGAGGAAGTGGGCTGTAGGGAGGAGACTCTTCCACCCTCTCAAAGTCTATTCTCCCTCCTCCTCTCTCGTCTGTGTATGCATTCTCTCTCGTTTTGCGATCATTATTATCATGATTTATCAGCAGCGTTCGTTTACTTGTCTTTGCGAGTGACGACTGATTATCACGACTGGGCACATTGCAACTGAGTCTCCCACATGCTACTATTCGTCAAGCTGTGGAATGGGTGATTTGATGGTTTAGGGAGAAGGCTTTCGTGGAGTGTTTGTTAAGAAGCGAGGAGGAGGGGCAAAATTGAGCAAGGGAAAAGACAACGAGGGATTCAGTTTGATGAGCTTCCAGTATATCTTTGACTTTGTGGCATTTGAATTGGAGTTTGCTTTACGACCGTTTGTGGCATCCTGATGAAGCAGGTGATTGGGATACCCCATGGGGAAGAGCTCAAGCCCCCCATTGGCCTGCTTGATGTGCGCGAAAAGTCAGAAAAACGAATGGGATTTTTTTATTTCATTGGGAGGCCAGAGGAGGTTGGTTGGTGGACTTCGATTTGTGGATGATGCTTCGATTTTTGCGGCATACGATCCTGGGAGCGGAGATTCTAGGCGGAAAATGCTGTGGAAATCATTAGGAAGTTTTCAATTTGCTACAATGAGAATCTCTCTTTGGAAAGACGGACAAAGGTGACGATGAGTGGAATGTTTTGGGATGTAGATTGAGTGTTCGACAGGATTTCCCTTTCCTGGGAGGCTGGGAACAATTCAGGAAGGGTGTTGAGCTTCCTTTTCAAACTTTTCAAGACTTTAACTCGTTAGCATTGTTTCTCTAAGCCTTCACTGGTTGTTATGGATCGGTGCATTGTTTAAAAAAAAAAAAAGGTAGATCTGCTAAAATGATAGGTATATCCGGCGGGTCAATTGGGATGAAGAGGCAGGGTTCTACTTCCAACGTACAATGACTTCTTCTGGACGATCATGTAAGGGACGCTAGACCCGGTTTCCAGCAGGTGTTGCTCCCCACCAATAGATGGATCCAGCCCGGGTGTCGTAGTGGTGCCTGTTCCTATCAGCACTCCTAGCATCACCTGAGGGGGGGGGGGTGTAATATATTTAAAAAAAAAAAAAACAACGAAGATGGCAGTTATTGTTAGTGCTTTGCATCGGATTCATCAGAATTCTACGATGGGTATGGAGATTGCAGAGACCCTGATTCTGATGAGGAGTGAGTTGAAGAAGTTGAAGACTGGTTTGGCCATGGTCTGAGGAGCTTCTGTAGGGACAAGAACCCGATTTGGAAGCTTTTTGCGGTCCCGCTGACCGACAGTCTCTTGATCCGTTGAAGAGAGAACAGTTCGGACTTTGAAAGGGAGAATGGAGAGTTTGTGGGGACCAGGGAACACCCATGATTTGCCTTGAGAGTAGCCTTTTCTGTTTTTCTGCTTTTTTCCGAGTGTTTTGGGGAACTAGGGAACACCCTGCCCAGCCGGGGCGAGCAATGTGCCAAAGCTGCGGATACTCAACGGGAGAACAACGGCGACAACATCCTCACAGCCTCCTGACATTCTTTTTCTTTTTTTTTCTTTTTTTTCTTTTTTTTGGCTCCTTTTCCATTCTGGGGAGCAGCAGTCCGGTTCCTATTCCACCGGCAAGTCAGGCAGAATTACAATGAGAACTCACGCACGCTCCTCCCTCTTATGGTGTGGAGGCCCGAAGGACGGCATTGATTACTTCCTAAAGGAAGGATGTACCACCCCTCACCCCTGCCTAAGTTAGCCTGATGGACCTAATTTAGGCTCAGTGTGATGCCCTCCGTTCCTGTTTGCTAACTGTATCCTGCTTGCAACGGTCGGGCTAGCTTGTTCCTCTCAGCTGCTTGGCTGTCGGCTTTGCATTAAGTGCTAGAACTGCTAACTGGGCCTTTCCTGTCCCCTGTTAAAACCCTAAACCCTAGTATGCAGCTTGTCCTGACTTTCTCATCCTAACAAATATGGGTTCTCCTCCGGTACAGGGGCCATGTGGGGAAGTGCAGAACACTTGGGAAGGCGGATGACTACAACAGTGGACAACCAACGACAACACGATCCTGCCACTGCTGTGAATGGACCATTCTGAGGTTGTATAGCACATACAGGAACAGAACAGTGGGGTACTATGAGATAGCAAAACAAGCACAAAAGTAGTTAGCTTGCCGTCAACGACAGCTTCATATAGTAGTATGAAGTACATCTGGGCCTAAGCCCTCCTCTGTGCATGCATAGATTCGAACCAGCAACCTCGGCCTCAAAAGCCAAGTCTCTGAACCACTACAGCCAGGACATGGTGTTCAAAAGTGGAGTCATATCAGTCATGATATCCAACTCAACCCTGCAAGGCTGTAGTGTCCAACTCAACACACCCCACACACAACACCCACGGACACGGCAATTCTCATACACTTCATATAGGACTGGCCGCGGGCGACAGTGGGGCTATACTTTTTTGTGGGAGGGGGCTTTCTCTCTGCCCATGGGATCTGCATACACAGCCTCATCAGACATGCAGTACAGTGGACAACAAAGGCAACCATGCAACTCGTTTTGTATGTACAAAGGGACGCCGGGACTGGTTTCCGGCAGGTGCTGCTTCCCACCAATATATGGAGCCATCCCGAGAGTGCTAGTGGTGCCTGCTCTTACCAGCACCCCTAGCATTACCTCGGGTTGCTTTTCTGTGAAAAAAAAAAAAAAAAAAAAAGTGAAAAAAAAGTGCATGATATACACACGCACGCCTCTTGATTGCTCCTGAGTGAGGAGGGAGGATTGGCTGTCAGCTTGCCCTTCCCAACTGTTCCTTCAGGCTCCGCATTCGGGCCTGCCTGTTGGAACTTGACTTAACAAGAAGCATGAGAAGTACAACTATCATTCTGACTAAGTTCAGTTCCGGTCTCCCTGTTCGTACTGTTGCTCCATAGTCATGACCTTCTGGGAGGCTCGTTTCCTGGCGAGTCTGGCTGATGCCAATTCTTCCATGCCAGCTTGGTGTCTGTTACGGTCGCGATCCTGCCCCATAGCAGCCGATCTCCCAGGAATACACGTCTCTTGATTGTGAACTTTTCTGGCCAGTTCTTTTTAGATGCAGTTGCTCTGGATCTCAGTCTTCACCATCCTCAACAGTAAGGTCCACATTTCCTCCCTTGCCAATTCTGTCCCCTCGATGTGAATTCACTCTGTTTTTTGTTCGGACTCTTCACGTATGGTCTCTGAGGATCCTACACAGACATATGTTGGTTTCCTGCGGATTATCCATTGTACATTTATTGAAATTCATTCAATAAATAGGTTAGGACTTTCCCGCATATAGTGAAGTAATAAGGTCAGAGATTACTCAGACTGCATCGACGTTTCCTTTTTAACCAGCTCCATCTATTGGTGGGGAGCAACACCTGCTGGAAACCGGGTCCAGCGTCCCATAGGTTCAAGCGTTACTTCACAAATTGGCACGAACTGGGAACCGGGCCCAGCGACGTTTCCATATGACCCAGAGTGCCAACTTTCTGAGTAGTTGGAACCAGATACCCTTGCTGCTTTTCAGGCTCGGAGGCTCCTCAGAGTGTTAAAGAGTAGTAGGCTTAGTAGGGTAGTTAGGGGGGTCGTGTTGGGGGGTGGTGAGGAGAAGAGGAGGGACCATAGGTCCCAGACCTTGTTCCAGATACAGGCCGCTTCGGGGCAGAAGAGAAGGCAATGCGGGATATCTTCTGGAGTACTGTTCTTACAGAGGCCACAGAGTTCTGAGCTGTATGGGTCTGAGCGTTTCCTGCTCTTATGGAGCAACTGGTTGATGGGTAGATCTGTGTGGGCTATGAGTCATTGCATGCTGCGGCTCCTGACTGGCCTGATGAGAAGGTACTTTGTCCACCGAACGGTGAGGACGCTGGTTGACGGGTAGATCTACTATGCGGAGTTCTTGCTGGAAGATTATCCATGGTTTGTTTTGTGATACCTTTACCTTCCTGACTAGGGAAGATCTCTAGGAGCTCGGTGTGGGGATCCCTGTTCAGGATTTCTAGCACCTGAAGGCTGTGCTTCAAGATGGGGTACGATATGAATTTGGACTGGTAGGTAGAACCAACTAGATGGGTGACGAATCGGAAGTATTGAGACAACCCCTGTTTTGCAATCCTTGGGTTAAGGACGCAGTTGACAGCCCTTGTTCTGAGCCTGGCGCTATACACAGGAACGAGGCGCCAGGTCCAGACATACACAGACGAAGAGGAGCGGATCAGACGAAGAAGAGGAAGGGGGAGATGGAAAGTCGTCAACACCAAGTCTCGTTTCAAGTCCCAAATAATCCCTCTTCGATATGTCTGAAGTCCAATGTCGAGTCTGGATCCAAATGTCACCAAGCTCTCTCTCTCTCTCTCTCTCGTAATCTGTTGATGCAATGAAGTCAGATAGCGGGAGGGTGAGAAGGAGAGGGTGGACTGAGAAGAGGAAGAAGAAGAACTCTCTCTCTCATGTGTCAGGTACTAACCTATGAAGATGGCGCTGTGCTGCAGGTACCTTGAAGACGAAGCTGGAGCAACGGCGCTCCAGGTAAGTATCCCTGGCCTCCGCCTAATCTCTCTCTCTCTAGTACTACTCTAGCTATGGCGCCCAGCGCTGAAGACTACTGCTAACGCTACAAAGCGCCCAGCGCTGAAGACTACTGCTAGCCCTAATACTACTCCTGCAGCGCTCCTCCAGAGTGCTGCTGCCGAATCCTGAAGACTACCCCATGCCTCCTGAACTGCACGTGAAGTGCCTGGGAAGTACCTGGAACTACCTCCCAACTACCTGCAGCCTGCAGGGCGGTCCAGTCTTATATAGTGCTGGCCCGTCCAGGAGGCTGCTCTTGCCAATGCCAAAACGTGCCAGACCCTSGGGTTGAAGCTCAAACAAAGGTTGTMTTGAAAATAGGCCAAAAATGRCCTGAGCTAAAACCCTGGTYTGGTGCCTGAGTTTCRGGGCAGGTCGAACTGWYGAGGGCCTGAAAATGG
>BFEA01000541.1:732724-743086 GCA_003427395.1 Chara braunii | reverse complement strand
GTCTCCGTGAAAAAGGGATACTCCCCGTGGTGAGGGGACAGGAGGTCACCATTTGTAAAATGGACAGGGACGACGTGGATGGCCAAATGCATTCATTGCCCAAAGAAGGAATCGAGTTTGATGTCAGACAGCCAAACACAGCTGTCAGAGTTCCTCCGTTTCAGGATGCAATGAGGTCTGAAAAAACAAAAAAGAGGAAAGGCACTGAAGTTGAGAAATGTACCCTACCCTCGGTAGGGTAGTTTTCTCAATGAAAAATGGCTTCCCGCCCAAACCAAAAGGGCCAACGCATACTACAAAACGGATTTCAAGCCAAAAAGAAATTCTACAAAATGGCTAAATCTAATAGGTTATTCTCCTGTATTTTGGAACCGTTAGATTCGCAATACATCAACGGCAGAGCTCCGTCCCACCATGCCACACGTGATAGAAAGCTCAGCGTTGAGAAAACTCAACACTGTAGGTGGGGCTAGACCCCTGCGCTCATGAGGGCCCAGCATGTTTAGCTACGGCCAGAATAGACAAGTTAAGACAACATTTTCCTAATAGGGTGGTAGGCAGATTCGCCGTGTGGTTAGTGGAGAGGTCCCACTGGTAGCCAAGAGGGTTGGATTAACGCCTGAATCTGGACGTGTTTGTGGAAAGGTGCAGAAATTTCAAATTTGTGATTGATAGGCTTTCCTGCATATCTGCATAAAAGTTGATAAGACACATCTAGATACAGCGCGCTTAATGCCATCCCTTTCGCTTGTAGGACCTCACCTCAGGCGTCAACAGCTGGCTGGGTGCAGCCATTCCACGCACACTCTACACCCAATCAATGGCCCTGGCTCCACTGCTGAACAAATATCTGTACTGCATATGCACCAGATACATTCGGACCGATCCAACATTTTGAACGTATAGAGACCTGCAATCAGACTCGCTTTCTTTTCCACTTCGCAAACATGCAAACAGATGGCGATTCACACTGGCGCAGCGCGCCCACTCAAAGCTCAGAGATATGGACAACGAGAACACAGCTCAGATGCAAAATCACTTCAACAAACTATGGCGCTTCGGCGCCTGCACATCCAACTCTCGTCACTGTGTCCAACACCACCGTTCGCACATACTCAACCCTGGATCACCCTGAATACTCCACACGCTTCCCTCTCTTACACGCACACACACTAAGGCCTATCTTCCTCCTACAGTGGCTATGGCCGCTCTACTACTACTGACTATGGCTACGTTGTCTCTCTTCAGCCCACTTCGACTTCGGGCGACCTGCAGACCACCTCACACAAGACGCTGTAGCAGCGCTTCCGCATGTCTTACTCAGCGAATGAATGAACGGCTGGCCACTGCCTCTTGATTTATACTTCTGTAAGTCGTTTGTCTGCCCTTTTCCACCGGGCCCATGGTGCACACAGTCCCTCATGGTACTTGCTGACTGTGCAAAGTGAGACTGGGACTGGGTACCGCTGACTAAGCGAAGTTGGACTCACCACTTGCCCACTTGCCTCTAACTAAGCGTGAGAAACTCTCGAAAGGCCACTTCCGGACCTTCCGGAAGTTTGTGGACTTGGCCTTTCGGGACTGTAGCAGCTACGACCTTGACCTTTCAGGACTGTAGCAGCTACTGCCTTGACCTTTCGGAAATGCTACAGCTACGACCTCTACACAGCTATGACCCCTACTCGACAGACCTACAGATCGAACCCCTACAACTACACAGACCTACGACAGACGACAACCAACTACCAAAACACAGGTCACGGGTTCAAACACTTGGGGGTCAAGTCGATACTGTACATGGGTAAGGTAAGGTCTGGGAATCGAACTCTAGGGCCCGCATCTGTGACTGCAAAAAGGTGAAAACCGTTTCACTCCCGCCGGCCTAAATTTGAGGTCCTCCGAGAATACTTCAGTCTAAGGCAGGACCTTTACCCTTCTTATCTCTCTCGTAGGCTCGGACTATATCGGGAGCTGTCTCTAGAAGTTCTGTTCGTGTGAACCAGTGGTCGTCTTCTGGCTCTTGAAAGGAGAATCTAACTTTGTACTGTTTCTGTGGACGACCTCTACCTCCTGTGCTAAAGACATCCTCACCTACTATGCCATCAATGTCGTATCTTCCATCCATATCCGGAGGAATCATGGATCTCCATGATGGAAACTGTTGACTTGTGACACAAGGCAACAGCTTTGACGCATGGAATACTGGGTAGGTGTGGAGGTGTGCTGGAATCTCAATAGTATAGGATGGTCCATCCTCTCCGCCCTTGACTTCTAAGACTGGCCACGGTCCCCGATATGCAGGCGGTAACTCCTGTGAGATGTTCTCCTCAGGAGCGAACTCTTTTGACTTGACCCAGACTAGGGGGGGAGGGGTATGTCACTGGGAATCTCAGTCCATTTATGAAAAAGCAAACGATAGTCCTTTTGTGATGACTCCAGACGATCATTTCTCTCCAGATGCCAACCGTCCCATTGTATCCATGCAATCCATCCTTCTCGTTCCCCCCCCAATCAGTCCATGCAGAATTCGTGTAACTTCTTAATAATATATGATCTTCTTGTGGGAGCTTTCATCCCTTGTACTGTCTTTTTCCACTGGGCTCTGATTGCAGTTCCAATCATTTCCTTAATTATTTTCATTATTTCCCCACTACCAACGCAGACACCTTCAAGTGCTAGAATGCATCTGCGACGCCATATAGCCGATAACACTGCTGCCCTCCCAATCCTATATAAATCGGTTGTGAAGGTCGAGGTCTGGGCCGGGCAGTGACCAGTTAGTAAGGCTCTCCATTCCCACGGTCAGTCTCTGTCCGCATGTAGTTGGTTCCAAATCCGGACCCATCCATGCCTTGTAAGGATAGAAGTTGGGCACTGTAGGAAAAGGTGCTCTATTGTCTCGTTGGTCTTTCGAGAGGGGAAACCCCCCACACACGCTTGACACGAGGGGAGGGCCAACCCTTTCTGTTCCAGGTGCGTATGGTCTATGAGCCATGCGTTCGTCGGTAAGCATCGGTGGGTAATCTGCCATTGAAGCGAGGCGGTCTTGGCCGGTCTGTTCTTCACTTCTTTAAACCATTTGATAGGTCTCAAAACTTCATATGGAACTTTTGTGTCGAGCCCAACGATCTACTATCCGGTCCCTCAGATTCAGTTTATTCCTGAGCATTCGATAGGTAGCTTTAACACCCAGTGTATGGAGGTACCGATATTTGGGTCTTCCGTTCTTTGTTGGAATCTTCCATCTCCATTCTGCCACATCTATGGGGAGATCCTGGATTGGTACTCCCGGCCTAAATGCCACCCAAGATCCTTTTTCCTTTAAAACTTTCACCCCGTGAGTTGTCTTGACATCAATTCAAAACACTTCATCAGTCCCCCCTCCTCAGATTTCCCCAACCTGTTCCCACGACCAAATAACACCTTAGTTGAGCTCAAATGGTATGGTCGAGACACTGTGGAACCCGCCCAGCACAATCTTAGTGGGCCCGGTCAGGACGGAGAACGGGAATAGGAGTATCAGGTAGCCCGCTCCAGCCGCCCCCTGGACGTAGGCCCTACTCCCCTCATCCCCCTTCCCACCTGGCCAATCCTCCTAAGGTGAAGAGGCTATCAATGGTGCAGCTCAGTCAGGTGAATTCCTAGAAAGTAGTTATAGATGATTTTAGTCTTCATACTAAGCAATTCAACAACCTGCTCAGTAAATCCTCTACAGTCCAGAGCAATTTGATGTCTTGCCCAGTTACTACTTAGGCCTCCGAAGTACTTATTAATAGGGGGAGGAAGGAACTAGGGTGTTGCAGCAAAGATCTGGCGCCGAGTTCAGGGCGAAGAGGTTCCCCTCCTCTCCAAGTGCCTGCTCAGTCAATCCCCCGGATCCAGGGGCAATCAATGCTGGCAAGAAATCTCACACAACATTGTTTTGATACATTCCAAACTCGGTTTGTATAATGGGACGCTGGACCCGTTTTCCAGCAGGTGCTGCTCCCCACCAATAGATGGAGCCCCTCCCCAGGCGCTAGTGGTGTCTGCTCTTATCAGCACCACTAACACTAGCGGTTTTTTTTGTAACCAAAAAAAAAAAAAAAAAAACAAAGTCGCCTACTTGAAACTGTGAGGGGCAACGGTGTTTATTAGCTTGCTCTATCATTCTGTGTTGGGCTTTCCTGAGGTTTTCTACAACGGTAGCTATCTCCTGCTCGTGCTGTATCGCAAACTCTCGTGTACCGGGCGGTAGCCTCTGAATCTGATCCCGGTCAAGTCTCTCAAATGGTCTGCACGGTCTAAAGGACTTGTGCAATTCGTTGGGAGTGCGACATGTGGCTAAGTGCACGCTGTTATTGTATGCACTAGCTACCTTTGGAAGCATCTCATCCCAGTTGATCTGGTCGGGCCTAATGTACATTCTAAGAACTTGTTGCAGGAGTTTGTTCATCTGTTCAGTCTGACCGTTAGTCTCAGGATGACGGGCAGATGACATCAACAACTTTGAGCCATAAACTTTCATCAGTTCCTGCCAGTTCTGACTGATGAATCTGGTGTCTCTGTCACTAACTATCGACAGTGGTATACCATGCTCACTGACCCAATGGTCAAAGAACTTTCGAACTACTAAATATGTTTGTGTCGCTGCAGGCAAAGAGATAAAAACTGCATGCTTGCTAAACCTATCCACTATAACCATGACTTGACTCTTGCCATGCCTACTCTTGACCCCAGCATCCATAAAGTCAATGGACACAGAATCTCCGGGTCTATCAGGAATAGGCAAGGGTCTGAGAAGACCAAGAGGAGCTCGCGTAGTAGTCTTATTTCTCTGACAAACTTTACAACTGCGTACATATTTTATGCAGTCGGCCTTCATACCAGGCCATATATACGCGCGCATGAGGTTGGCTAGTGTCTTTTGCCAACCAAAGTGTCCCTCTGTGTCGTGGCATTCCCCTAAGATCAGACTACGGATTTCCTCACTGTTGGGAATGCACAAACGGTCAACTACATTAGTTTGCTCAAATAATAATCCATCAGTAGTGTGGTAGTCTGGTTCAGACTCTGGAGCCTCCCTAACTCTCTTGAGGAGGTCATTGTAGATAGGATCCTGCGCATACGCTTCTCTAACTTTCTGCTGTAGGTCCCTCCCTATGTTCAAATAGTGAACTATCGCTCCAAAGTAATCAGCTCTCCTACTTAGAGTGTCCGCAACTACATTGTACTTCTCTTTGACTGACTTAAGTTCAAAGTCATACGGATTTAACTCTACGGCCCACCTAGTACGCTTAGGTGTCATCTTGGCTTGTGTCTTCAACCACCTTAGCGTTTCGTGGTCTGAATAGACTTTGAAGTCTCTCCCAAGCAAGTAATGCTTCCAGTGCTCTAGTGCTTGCCTGGGAGCGTAGAGTTCTCTCTCGTAGGTGGATGTCGCTACCTTCTCTGAAGGCATCCTGGCCGACATGAACTCTACGAGCCTATATCCATTGCCACCGTCTTGCTGTAAAACAGCACCTATGCCATACTGGCTTGCGTCAGTACTGACTTGCGTCAGTACTGACTAGCGTCAGTAGTAACAACAAAAGGAAGGGACGGATCGACTACCTTAAGGACTGGATACTCTATCAAAGCCCGTTTCAACTTCTTCAGGGTCGATGTACAGTCTTTATCTCACTTCCAGATTGCTTCTTTCTTTAGCAACCTGCGAAGGGGTGCAGCGATGGTGGAGAAGTTCCTGGCGAACTTCCTGTAATAATTGGCTAGGCCTAAGAACGACCACAACTTGAACTCTTTCAGTGTGCGGGGCGTTGACCAATCTCTAATCGCTGCTATCTTGCTATCTTCAGGTTTTATGTCGTCTCCGTCTAAGACGTGGCCCAAGTATAAAACTTGTGTCTTGGCCCATTCGCACTTCTTTGCGTTGATCTTGAAGTTAGCTTTCCTTAGCTTCTCCAAGACTTGCCTCAGATGACCCTCATGCTCCTAGAGGGTCTTGCTAAAAACTAGAATATCATCTAAGTACACTATCACGAATCTATCTAACCATGGCCTAAACAAATCATTCATACAACGATGGAATGATGTTGGCGCATTGGTTAGTCCAAAGGGCATGACTATAAACTCGTAGTGCCCATGTCGAGTCTGAAACGCCGTCTTATACTGGTCATCAGGGTGGACTTCTATCTTATGATAACCAGACTTCAAATCTATCTTCGAAAAATACTTGCAGCCCTGCACCCGATCCAACAAATCATCTATACGGGGCATTTGTTCTGCATTCTTTACTGTAACGGCATTGAAACCTCTATGGTCTATGCACATCCTGAGCTCTCCATCCTTCTTGGGGACAAAAAGAACAGGTGCTCCAAATGGAGATGGACTGGGTCTAATCCAACCCTTCTCGAGGAACTCATCCAACTGTTTGCGCAACTCCTCTAACTCCCTTGGGGACATCCTATATACAACACCCTTAGGAGTCCTACTGCCAGGCTCTATCTCTATACGATGCTGGATCGGTCGCGGCACTATTCCTGTAGGCGGCTTAACTAAGTCTGTATACTCCTCCAACAGCTTGGCAATTGCAGGGTCTATGGGTCTCTCTTCCTTAGGCTCAGTGACCGGTCTAACATAGGCTACAAAAACCTGCTCTTCTAATTATTCCTTCTTTACTAAACGTGTGAACACGGGAACACTGAGACAGCAATGTGCCAAAGAGTTATCTACTCCTGACGCACGAAACAGGCGAGCAGTCGTAACTTCACCTGTTGGACTAGGGAGCCTACACTCATGCTCTCTTAAATGGAGTGTGGCCCCTGTTGCCTCTCCCCAGTCCATTCCTAGGACCATGTCGAAAGGGAGGTTGTCCTCTACGAGGAGAGTCAGGGAATGGGGAACTTTCTTCACCTTCCCATCCTTCTCTAGGCGAAAGTATGCCTGTACTCCCTCAACGTAATCCTCGACTCGCATAGTGTGATTGTTTGCGAGGATACTAACTATAGGGTCTTCTAGCTTTTTGACTTTCGAATTCAACTTTAACTTCTGCAGCGCTTTCCTACTAATATAACTGTGAGTGACCCCACTGTCTATAAGGGCCCCTACTCGTCCTCTAAAGATTTTTACATCTGCTAACACGAGTTGTCATTTACTCTCTTTCTTCATTTTGGCCCAGGCCGGCATCCTTTCCTTCAGCTCCTCAGCCAGGCCTGTGAGGGAAGTGCCTAGAGAGACTCTAACACAAGCAGTCTCTGAACAGCAGTCTAGGCACTGGCCAGCAACCTCTGTCGTAGGCTCATGTGGTTTGGGAGTTCCTCTGTGGTGCGCGCATTCTTCTCCACCTGGCCTAGGGGTAAGGGCAGTTGCGACCCCTATCGGCGGTTGCCTTTTGCTGCTTGTGCAGCATAAGGGGCTTCTCTATACTTTGGACAGTATTTGATTATGTGACCAGGGTCACCGCAATAAATGCACTGATCCGGATCCACACGTTGCTGCCAAACTAACTGTTCCAAGCCCAAATTTTCCCATGGCCTGCCTTGCGGCAAGCCCGGGTGCCATCCACCCCTTCTTGGAGGTGACCGATAGGAACACGCACGATTTGGCGGGGGGCCTTGACCCGTACCTCCCTCTTGGCGGTTTCCTTTGCCGCCAACCCCCTGAGCGCCCTCTCCTCGGCCACCCGAGGCCCGACCCCCTTGGCCCTGGCCTCCCTCCAGCCGCGACAACAACGTAAGTCCTTCCCTGACCCCCACTAGTGTCCTCTTCCTCCAGGCCCCACTCAATCTGGCTATATGGGACCTCATCCAAAGCACCTTCATCTAAAGTGAGGATCAAATGATCCTTGGCCCTAACCTGAACAGAGATGGTACGGCCTTTCCACTTCTTGCCCTTGTCTAACTCCTTATGCTAGAAAGTGGAAACTAGCATGGACTGTGCCTCAAACAACACCACCCCTCTACTCAACGTATCATAAGTCATGGTGGGTTGTCTACTCTTTTCGAAGCCCGGGTGCTTGGCATGATAAAATAAGTTGACCAACTGGGTCTCGGTGACCCCATGGTCTCGGACGGCTACTAGCTCATCCAAAACGCCCTTGAGTGCTCTAGCACTCCTCCATTGGCGTGAGTGGATGGTTTGCAGTTTGTCTGAGGCCCTTACGCCTCGACTCACATCTGCAAATCGTTCCTTCAGCAATCTAAGGAATTCGGGGAGAGGAGTAATCTTGGAATAAGCTGCCATATTATTTTCGCACTGTGCAGCGAGAGCGAGGGATCTGGCGAAGCTGGCTGCTTCGTCTTTGAGGGCCTGAAAAGCAATGAGGACTTGCTCCTCAGCTACAATCTTCTGCAGATAGACGTATGTATTTACATTCGCCTCCCAGTTGTCAAAATTTTCTTCCTTCTTCCCACTATAGGGTTCAGGAAATTTGATCTTTATGGGCTCTCTACGGGGACGTACCTCTTCTTCCTTCGGAACGACCAGCTTTGCGCCCTCAATGGCGCCTGTGCAGAATGTTTTTGTGCCCTCTATTCTCGCTTGCATTTCTGCACCTACATGCAGCAACATCTCGCGTGCAAAGTCCCTGAAACCCAGGCGAATGGAGTGTAAGGCGATGTCCTGGGCTCTAGCAAACTGATGTTGCTTGTCCCAGGCTCTAGCTAGGAGTTCTATATTTCGTGTAATGATATCAAATTTTCCCTGAATATCTACCTGTGTTTGTGTCTGCTCTCTTTGCTCCTTTATCACTTCCAACTCCTTTGGCATTTTACTCGCCTCATCCATCCTTCTCTTCTTCTCCCTGGTGAGACGCAACTTCCACTATAATTTTTTCTCCTCCTCTATTGTCTAGCGTCTCAAAGGGTCCTGTCCCGCATCCAGCTCCTTCACTACTGGTTCCTACTCCTCCCGGGGAACATACAACATGGCTTCTTCTTCCTCCCCCAGGGACAAGTTCGCCACCCACTCAGAAACCTTCTTCTCTAACCACGACTCTCCCCACTTCGTGCCACTGGATTCCCCTTTATCCCTAGTGCTCCTTCTGATCAGGGGGTCCTCCTCCTTTTCTTCTTCTATCTCTTCCTCTTCTACTGCTTTCATGTCCTCTTCCTCCTCCTGCTTCAATCTTTCCATCTCCTCTTCCAACTTCTTCCTCTTCGCCGCCTGTTCCTTCCGTAGGGCCAACTTTTTGGCCTGTCTAATCAACTCCTTCTTGGCCTCCTTCTCTTTTCTCCCTTTGAGTACAACGGCGGCTTGCTCTTCCTGAGCCTTGGTGTAAGGGGTGGTACTCTTGTCACTACGTAGGTCAACCATGGTGAAAGGTGTACAACCAAGAATCAGTTTCACTCCTCACCACTCAGACTCTCACCCCTGACTGACTTAACTTACGACTGACTCAACTAAGGACCACAGAATCTTGGTAAGATCCTATCAACTATGGTCTCTAGCCTAGACCTAAGACTAAGGTTGTCACTACAGGACTTAGTGCTGATCAGGAGGCATTTAAGGAGATCCCCCATAACTCCTCAGGAATTATTTAACGTCGCAAACAAGGACGACGTGATCAGCAAGTCCTCTCAAGACTTAGACAACTCGTTGTGCAGCCCACAACTCAGATTTTGGGCCTATTGTGCCACACTGAGCAGCCCGCCGGTCTGTACCGGTCCTTGGGAGGGTTCGTGTCCTCCGGGTCAGTCAGTCGTCAGACACAACCTTTAGCCTACTCAGCCAGTGTGGGTTTGGTCAACAAAGCTCTATGACCTCATACACAGAGTTCCTATCACCTGGACAAAAGAGACTCAATGCAGAAAGAAGAGACAGACAGACTCAGCGAGTACCATGAGTTGAGTACACATCCATAGGGCGAGGGGATAGAATGAAGGTTTGGGGTCAACAGCCCCGGTCAACGCTTGTCAACGCTTGGTCACTCGTCGGTCAACACCTTGGTCAACGCCAGTCAACTCTCCGGTCAACTCCCCGGTCAACTCCCTAGTCAAAGTCTTGGTCAACGTTGGTTAACCCCTCGGTCAACGCCTTGGTCAACCCTTGATTCGGCTATGGCTGCCGACCCCTTTCTTCCTCACCAACCTTCTTTATCCTCCTTCTTCCTTCCTCCTTGCTCCTATTTCCTCTCTTCACCCCGGCTATGGCTTCCTTCACTTTCGTTGTCCCTCCTTCCTTCTCCCTAGCTACGACTTCTTCTCCTTCGTCTCTCCTCCCTTCTCCTTCGCTTCACCTCCCTCTTTCTTGGTAATCCTGTGTCCGAGCTCCGCGGCTATGGCCGCCTTCCCCCTTGGACCGCACAACAATCTTGTATCGCTCCTCTCTCTCTCTCTCTCTCTCTCTCTCTCTCTCTCTCTCTCTCTCTCTCTCTCTCTCTCTCTC
>BFEA01000541.1:559490-569512 GCA_003427395.1 Chara braunii | reverse complement strand
CTCTCTCTCTCTCTCTCTCTCTCTCTCTCTCTCTCTCTCTCTCTCTCTCTCTCTCTCTCTCTCTCTCTCTCTCTCTCTCTCCAACAAACGAGAGGTTGGACGTCGAAGCCCGGCGATGGCAGATGGGGCGGACGCGTCCGCACGTGGGGAACGAGCAACGGCCACCGCGCAGCGTGAAACTGCCTTCGTTTTTTTTTGTTTTTTTTTTTCCGTCTTTCGTTTCACGATATCTTTCGTTCTTACAAATTTGGGATTTCCGTATATTGGCGCGGCGGGCAGGTACAAACGGCAGTGAACCTATATCCGCCAACTACTACTGGCCTTGTCCCACATGGACCCGCGAGGCCTTCAACGTTTCGGCCTGCTGAACCGGCCCTGAGGCCCTGGGGTCGCGGCGCGTATACGGGAAAGCCCTGCGGCCGATGTATGGGCCAAGTACTGGTGGTTTAAAACGAGGAAGCATACTTGCCCGAAAGGGCAAGTCTTCCTGATCAGGTAACCTAAACCTGCAGAGGTGTCAATATTTCTTGCAGCAGTGGAGTCCCTTTCCCTTGCCCACTCCTGCCGGCTATAATTTGTGTTGGCGGATGCTTTCCAATAACAGTCATCATTTTTTTTTTCCTTAAAAACTTTTGGGTCTTTTTTTTTTTTTTTTGAAAAGATCATTACTCAATCTATCTGCCTGGGCTTTTCAGTTTTTTTCAATATTTCTTCTGATCACAAAAAATTGTCAAAGTTGGCGCACGAAACATTTTGCAACGAGCCACTGACCACTCGTGGTCAACCCTACTCGCCACCCTCAAATCTTCAAGATTGAGCAGCCTAAAATATACCGCCTTTCCAACTTGAAAAGTTTGGGGGACTTTTTGGGCCTTCAGTCATAACGTAGGATTGGTCAACCTGCGTTGTGCAAAGGATATGAGGCATGGAGAGGAAAAACACGTAGCTCCTGAACTAAAAATACCCTCAAGTGTCGTCACAAAACCAATGCCCATTATCATTCATAAAATCTTGTTGTAATCTTTCAACCTGCTTTGGGCAAAAGGTAGGTGGCATGGAGGGGAGGGGCACAGAGCTCTGATGTTAGGAAGAGTATATCTAAAAGTCGGAAGGGGATTAGGGAAGAGGGAGGCGGTACATGGTAGTAGGGTTTGTTCGAGCACATGAAACATTCGTGAATGTATGGAATGCTCACAAGGTCAACTTCCACCAATGGACAGATTTGCCAAGTCACGATTGTACATTAGTGTTAAGTAAAATGATCAAGTCGGTGGTACAATGTGTCTTATGGGGCAGAGAACATCAAGAGGGAGGTTAGGCAAAGAGCACGAAAAAGAAGCCAACATCGTCGACAGTATTATTGTCAGGGTTGGGTTGACCATGGAACAACCCTCTTGGTCACCTTACCACTTGAGGGATGAGGAAGGTTGAGGGAGCATATCGTGCAACACTAAGTAAGCAAGCATCTGGAGGGCGGTAGGGATGAAGGTAACAAAGAATAATACATTGTGTCGCTGGTCGTGGGAAAGGGGGGAAGTGATTTGCCATGTCACCTCTTTTCAAGACAAACAAGAGGAAAATTAGGGACTCATGATGTGTAACATTGACGAGTAAGATTCGAATGAGAAATAAAAGGAGATTAAGAAGGAGAAGCCAACAAAGATGTTGGAGGGAAGCACAAAAACACTCAATGAGGAAGAGGTAAGGAAAAAAACAAAGGATATGAGAGTGTGAACACATAATATAGAAAGAGACTTAGGGAAAGATCATTCATCATACTTGTTATACATAGGAATCTCTTGAACAAAAGGCAACAGTGTACTTAGGTTGCATAGTGAAGAGCATCATAGTGGTCGAAAATTAGATCAACCATTTTCTTAGTTCTCATGTCGATCGAATGCATTTGGGTGTCAAGCAGTGAAATGTGAACTTATTCGACCCTTAGAGCACGTACTTATAATTACTTCTAGTTGCAAGTTAGTATATTAGCATATAACACTACATTGATATGCGAACTTAAGCATATGATAAAATAAATATTGTACGGAACAACTCATCCGTTATCATAATACATTATTTAATCATCGCACAACAAACAATTTTCGGATTTTGGGCTTTGTCATTTATAAAATGAAAAATGTTTCCGTTGTTAGAAAATGATGTTAGAATTGAATTGTTTTAAGCGGATATTCATTACAACAATTATTTTTTATACAACCTGTAGGATTTGCAGGCGCACAGAAAGCGTAGATCATAAACATGCTCACATTTTTTCTCAACTCTTTAGATTGCGGAATTTCGACATATATGATTTCGTTTACAACTCGCAGGTTATTGATCTTCAAGTTGTGTGATTCACTTAGAATGAGAAATATATGTGCATGAGGAAGATTAAAGTTTTTGAAAATCGGTCGTATAAAAGAGTGCAAAACTCTATTAAATTTTTCATCGTCTTTCACTTCAGGAATGAGTTGGTTAAGATGGTTGCAAAACCTCGTGCAAGTAAATTTTATGTATCAAAGGTCTATGACCACGAAATAAGCCACAGAAAATTTTAGACAAGTTAATGTTGCATTTTACAACGAGAAAGGGGGCCAAGGATTTTTTATAATATTGAGTGTAGTGTCACAGACGAAACTGAAAACTCCTGTGTGATTCCAATTTTAGTGAGAAATGGTCATAGTCGCGTAATAAATAAATGACGCTCGATACTTTCGAACATTCTTATAATCCAAAAAGTATATGTAAATTTCTATACGGGCTACTCGCCGTCTTTTCGAACACAAAAGCGGGGGTATACACTTGAGATCTCGTTTTCGAATCAAATCCCGACTCCCCTCGTTACAAAGTTTGGAGTCCGACATGGATGGCCTCAGTCGGATCGTTCTTTCCTTGTATTCGTCTTTGCCACATGTCAGGTAGTGAAACTCGTTTTCCCCGATAATGCTCATGCGGCGACAATCACTACACACAATGTTGGGCCAATGGGCCACCACTGTCGTCCATGGGATGACAATTAGTTCGTTAAGAGACAATGATAAGAGTACAGAGGAAAGTGGGTATCGATAATGAACAAACCATCGCCTACGAATCCCGAACACCTTGTTTCGAAAGAAAAATAATAGCGCCCACCGATCTTAGCGACGACTTCTCGTACGTGTCACTCACATACACATGCCTATCCTCGTTATACGAAAACGGTCGAGATGAGGATACGGGAAGTCGACATCCAGTCGGATCGGGACAATCGGTCCACATAACATAAACAAAACTGACCACATAAGTTCAGTCAATCCGTTATTCAATCAAATAAGTAAACAGTTGCAATGCTACATGCTCATTGCCTTTCGTCCATCATGCAAACCGATAAAAAAAAATGTGAGTTCGATCCAATAAAAAAAATTATCATCATTATTTGAGTGAGTAGCGAGCATGCACTCATGTAATATCAACAAAATTTTAGCTCCGTTACCTTAGCAACAACATAATCGATGCATGCATGTAACAGGTCGCACAACCTTGCATACACTACATTCAGCTCGTAAGAACTTTTCGACTCGCCACATACACATCACCTAACCACGACTTCCCTAAAGTTAGCAGATGAGTTGAGATAAAGATTTTCAAACGCACTTACGAGTTTTATAGCTGCAAAGAAGGGAAGGGAAAACGAGGAAGAGTGGGGCGGAGATAGGAGGGGGCGAAGAGAGAGTACTTGTTATTTGCATGAGGAAAACCATATCAATCCTCGCGAGTCTTTCGCGGTCAAGCATATTACAGTGCGAGGGGATTATCCCTCTTACACGTTGTCGTTTGAGGTTTCGAGTACTCTGGGGAGGGGATTTGTAGGGAGTTCCTGACTACGGGTGAAGGCGAGAAGAAAGAGAGGGTGAAGATGGTATGGGTCATAGCGGAAGGCGGGGGAAGATTGCATACATGGCGCCGACGCATAGAAGAAAAATGTACAAAAACAATTACGCTTTATTCATTCTAGTTTTAAAACTAATTCAAGATTGAAATTTTATAAAGTACTATCAGCACACGAAATTGAGCGTGTGGAAATCCTACGTCTATCTAGCTTCCTACTGAAATTTCACAGAGCTTTCAAAGGCGAGTGCGGGAACATTCACTTGCAAGAAAGGACACGTCAAGGGGAGAAGCGTCCGTAATTTCCGGAGTTCCCAATTGCCGAACAAAATTCCTATCGCACTCACTAAGGCGTGCGTGCTTCCTACGTAGATGCATGGACTGCCGAAAAGAAATTGCAAAGAAGTCGGAAAAAAAATATATATATATCGTCTTAGGCGTGAGAGGGTCTGGTTGACCTGCAATTCCGTACATTAAACCACTACTACCCCTGACGTCCTAAAGTAAGGGGGACTGGTAGACCGATATTAGTATTTCACCTTTGGCCTACCGGTAGTACAGGGTGGGCCTCACTTCATTCTTTTTTTTTTTTTTTTTACTCTGCAAAAAAAAAATCGAAAACGTAACTGCAGGTGCAACCGCATTTCATGCCTGAATCCACTGCCCCTGACACGCATGGATGATTGCGGTGTACATTTCTGTTTTCTGCTAGAAGGTTCATTGCGCGTTTTTTTTCTGTTTTTTTCCCCTAAAAAAAAACAAAGAAAATTAAAAGTGCAGCGCCTGAAATCAAAACCGCGCGTCGAATTTATTTATTTATTTATTTATTTATTTATTTAGGTCGCCGAGCCCCCTCCATTTTTGGCCCTAACTCCCTGGGAAGTCGACTCTCGGCAATGAGGGGGAGTGGTGGTTTAAGGTGATAGCAAAAAGAGGGGTATCCCAGAAGCCCGAGAGAGATCCAAAGAGTAGGAACGACAAAAACTCACAGCTCTAGAAGATCGTTTGGGTACAGAAACTGGTATGTCACACGCTCCTGCTTCAGTAGGCTCCGTTCGTCATGCCAGGATGCCCGAGATGATTAACACAGGAATGTCACGATCCCCTTCCACATGCCGTCACCGTAGTCAATAATAGCTATAGTGGTGTCAACTTGCCGGATTACCTCGGAACTGCCGAGGGATTGGAGCCGATGACCAATAAGCCGCGTCAACCAGAACCGCTCCGCACACTAGCGCCTTCCTCTTCATATGGCGCTAAGTCTAAGTGGAGGGGCAAACAACTTGTCACGGTACCTCCCTTCTCCACCCATCACCTCACTAGAAGGAGGTTGGCTATTCATTCTATCCATCTCAAACCCCTTTCGAAAAGGGTTAGTAGAGGGCAAGCATATGCAAGAGGACGTACCTAGCAACTTTCTCATCGAGAAGTGGTACGACACATGGTGCTAATGCTATTTTTGTGTTCTTTTGGGTTTATTACTCAGGATTTAAGCAACTCGATACACAAGACGAATTCTCCACAGAAAAAAAAGTTTCTCCCTATGTACGTGGCAAGACTGGCGTTAATTGGAAGGGGAGGGGCAGCTAGCTTGTAACCCCCGTCCTATCACCCACCACCTCGAGACGTAGAGTCCAATCCCAACCCGTCCCTTCCTTTTTTTTTTTTTTTTTTTTCCATTCCCAACCCCTTCTTTAAGGTTACTTGTTTGACACACTTTGCTCCCACGCTCCCCCTCTCCCCGTGCACCCCCCCTTCCTCGTCTTCGGAGAAATGGTAGTTTTTGGAACCCCTCGTTGTCGTAAGCCCCCCTTTGGCTGATGAGTGACTAACACCTCATTTTCAAGTCTCCAATCAGCAAGAATGACTTGTTGCTCCGTACAATCAATATTTATTGCAACAGAAAAACAAACATCATCGGTTAACAACACAAACACCGCCTCGCCATTGGTTGGTTAATCCGAGAGCACTGATGCTTATGCCTGTCTCTTATACACATCTAGATGTGTATAAGAGACAGGCGCATGCATGAAGAAAGACCAGGGGAGATAGACAGAGAGAGAAGACAGAGAGAAGACAGAGAGAGAGAGAGAGAGAGAGAGAGAGAGAGAGAGAGAGAGAGAGAGAGAGAGAGAGAGAGAGAGAGGGAGAGAAGAGAGGCACCTACCTTAGATGAGGATGCTTGCTGAATTCTGCACTGTTGAGCGCTTGGTGACTGACTCCATCTCCGAAACTGTTTAATATAACAATTTATTAATTTGTTGGATTCCGAATTTCTGAGCTGCGCTAATCTGGACTTGGAATCTCTGGACTTCAGTGAGTCCAGGGTGGATTTCGTGTAATCTCTCAATGTGTGTGTGTGTGTGTTCAAGGTGTCGAGCAGTGAGGCTCAATGCACTTTTTCGGATAAATTAATACATATAAAATACTGACCGTGGGATCACTCACCAGTACTGCACGGCAGGATTTGGGTCTCACACTCAACTGCCACACAAACTCTTTTCTATCCTATCCCTTCACTACCTTCTTCCCCCGAATACAACATACGGTCGTTATAGCAGTATTTGGGGTATGTTTCAGTCTTAATACAGCTATAATGACCGTGCATTGTATTGGGGGGAAGAAGGTAGCGCAACCATGCCCCTGGGGTTAGAGTTAGGTGTTGTTGTATTACTTGCTTCTGTTCTTATTTTATTACTATTCTAATATCCATTATTTTCAAAAAAAAAAAAAAAGACTAAAGCCGGAGAAATGGTCGAATTTCCCAGTGGTGTTCAACCACTAGTACACCTGGGCCTGGAGGCGCTGCACTGCACGCGAGCCGCTGCGATCTTGTTGTGCCCTCAGACAAGCACGAATGGCCAGGCCCTGAAAAAGGGGTCAAACAGGCCCTAGGGCAGGCCCTGAAAAAAGGGGTCAAACAGGCCCTAGGGCAGGCCTTGAAAAAGGGGTCAAACAGGCAGGCCCTAGGAAGAGCCCCTGAAAACGGGTCCAAACAGGCAGGCCCTACGAAGAGGCCTACACCAACAGTTGACCAAAATGTCAACAACAGTCAACTCGCGGACCCAGGCCCAGATCCGAGAAGTCAAAGTCAACACATAAGATTTCCTCACCGTCGATCTGGAATGATCTAACAGTGGTCTGCGGATTCCGGAAGATTCAGGCCTCAAGAAGTCTCAGGCCTCAAGGAGTCCATCCAGACCAAAACTGGGACAAACTGCATCTGAGCCGTCGGCAATCGGACGGTCCGGGGCCTCACACAGACAGAAGCTGACCCTGGACAAAGCAAGTCAACACTATACAGAGTTGACTTTGACTTCGACTTCGTCACTGTTTGACCATTCAGTCTTGCGAGTTACTTGCGGCTTCTATGCTGCATGTGATGTGATGTGAGACTTGGGCGGAGGACGCTGGCGCCAGGCTGTTTCGTGGGCACCAGCCAGACGCTGTAGTAGGAGAGGAGAGAGAGGGAAGGCAGCCATTGCTGCGACAATAGACGACGGCAAGGTATTGAGGAGAGAGAGAGGGAGAGAGAGAGAGAGTGGGCGAGATGTGATGTCCTGTCGTGTGTACATACCTGGTGTGACCTGACGCGATGCTGCTGCTGATTCTGCTCGCTGCTGAATGGCCAGGCTGTTTCGTGGCACCAGCCAGACGCTGTAGTAGGAGAGGAGAGACAGAGAAGGCAGCCATTGCTGCGACCATAGACGACGGCAAGGTAGTGAGGAGAGAGAGAGAGAGAGAGAGAGAGAGTGGGCGAGATGTGATGTCCTGTCGTGTGTACGTACCTGGTGTCACCTGATGCAATGCTGCTGCTGATTCTGCTCGCTGCTGAAGGGTCACTCGTCTGCGAGGGGCTGCGTTTACATCATCCACGTGTCATACTGTGTACAGATTGCTGACGTGGCAGAGGTGGGGAAGCCTGGAGGAGAAGAGGGACTTGATTGCTACGATACGATATTCTTCTCCTTCCATCTGTCTTTTCTTCCCCCTCTCTGTTGTTCTAGTCGGGATACTCTTTGACTCGGAGACTGTACACGTGGGGTAATGAAGGATCACGTAATTCCATGACTTGGAATTGATGGACTACCGTCTTCACTCGAATAGAACGCCCGGTCATTATAGCTGAAATTCAGGCCAACTTTTTTGTCCAGATGCAGCTATAATGTGACTGGGCGTTCTATTCGCGTGAAGACGGTAGCTGGAATGCTAATGATCATCTCCACATTGCACGACATTGTTATCTCACTACGTTGCTATCTGACGACATGATTGTTTAACGAGACTGGGCTCATTACACACATGTCAACGACCTGTTCACAGAGAACACCCACCCCCTATTCTCCTATAACCCCAAGCTTTTTCAAGCCGCCAGCCACGCAATTTTTTTATTTTTTTTTTGGGCTGGCTCTGCCATTGGGCCTCTGGGTCCATTTTGTCTTTTGTGCATGTCGAGCGTCGTGCAGCGGCGAGGCCCAATCATTGTGCTTCGGCGGACCCAAGCCGCAAAATTTTTGGAGTAGGCGACAATGAGTGCTATTTCTTTTTCTTTCTTTTTTTTTTTGCTTGCTTTTTTTTGTTTTTCTTTTTTTTTTTGCTCTTGCTTTTTTTTTTTTTTTTTTTTTTTTTTTTTTTTTTTTTTTTTTTTTTTTTTTTTTTTTTTTTTTTTTTTTTTTTTTTTTTTTTACCTGTTACCATTATAAAGTGCTCTGTTTTTGCTTATCCTCTTTTTTTTCCGTTAATTTGGACAATTTTTCGCTCAATTTATGGGTATCATCCTTGGGCAGGAGACTTCACGATGATGATGATATGATGATGATGATGATGATGATGATGATGATGATGATGATGCAAGACGATAATGACGATGATGATAATGACAATGATGATGATGATAATGACGATGATGATGAGGATGCAAGACTGAATTAACGATGATGATGATGATCACAACGATAATGACAATGACGACGATGCAAGATGATATTGCCAATGATGATAATGACGATGACAATGATGATGATGATGATGATGCAAGATGATGATAATGATGATGATGGTCAATGGTGATGAAGACGATGGTCTGGCGACGATGCCACGTGACATTCCATGTCTGTGAAGATGCTGCGCGCATGCCACAATGCGACAACGGCGAAGAAAGAAGAAGGGGGAGGAGGGGGAGGAGGAGGAGGAGGAGGAGGAGGAAGAGGAGGATAACGGAAGGACAAGGGGGAACGAAAGCAGGAACCAAATCGGGACGATGATGATGATGATGATGATGAGGAGGAGGAGGAGGAGGTTCATAATCATCGTAATTGATGATAACGGGATCGAGATGGGGGGAGGCGGGGTTGAGGACTAGGTCAGGCTGTGCCACGTGGCACACGTTCCACGACTGATGAAGCAGCACTAAGAGGGAAGAGCAAGACGAAACCTCGAGGAGGTAGGGCGTGCGGTGATAAGGAAGGGGGAAGAAGGAGGTGGTTGGGGGGAAGGGAAAGGGGAAGGGGAAGGGGAAAGAGGAAGGGGAAAGGGGAAGGGGAACGGGAAAGGGGGGCAGGAGAGGGAGAGGGAGAGGGAAAGGGAAGGGAAAGGGGAAAGAGGAAGGGGAAAAGGGAAGGGGAAGGGGAAAGGGGGGGAGGAGAGGGAGAGGGAGGGGGAGCGAGGGAGTGGTCGGCCACGTGTCTTCTGTTTAGCTTTTTTTTTTTTTTTAACTAAAACAAGGTGGCGACGGCCTTGAGATCTCCTCGTCGAGCTGACCAGCCACACCGTAATTCAGGACTTCATTCATCTACCTTCTTCCCCCGAATACAACGTACGTACGGTCATTATATAGCTGTATTTGGGGTGTCTCTCAGTCTAAATACACCCACAGCTATAATGACCGTACGTACGTTCTATTCGGGGGAAGAAGGTAGTTCCATCTGGATCCGGACTCAGGCCTGGATGTTGACAGTTCACAGTCTCGTACCGATTGCGCTAACCTGTTCACCTCACCTGAATAGAGCGCCCCGTCGGTCATTATCGCTGTATCTAGACAGAAAAGTGGACCAAATACGGCTATGATGACCAGGCGTTCTATTTGGGTGAAGACGGGTAGGCCCGTTGGTCTATTTGGCCGGGGGGGGGGGGGGGGGGGGGGGGGGGGGGGGGGG
>BFEA01000541.1:516496-541430 GCA_003427395.1 Chara braunii | reverse complement strand
CCAACCAAGTGTACTATTTAGCAGCAAAATACTTTATGAAAACAATTTTTATTGTAAAATGGAATTCCACTGGAAGGAAGCCTGAACCGTCTAAACGGGTTTCCCACCTTGCATCCTTGGATCATGAATAAGAACAACAATCAATCACCATGGATACAGTTCAAGTTTGCTTCCTAGTCGCCCTTCTGCTGACTACAAGCATATAGCGCTCCCACCACTAATCGGTGGCACTCACACTGCCTCCGTAGTGTCGCTGCTTGTAGATGCTAACTCACAAGTGGGGGAAGAGAAGGTGTTTTCCATAGGAGGTTTTATCCAACAGACTAAGTTAAACCTTAAACACGGCAATTCAGAGGAAATGTTAATATGACAAATCATTGACTAACACTGTCAGATAATTCGGCCTACAGTACGACATGTCTTGAAGATGCGGGCAGATGCACTACCCTGAATTCACTCGTAAGCCAGACCCAGGGCTTGAAAGAAACAATCCAACAAAGAGAGGGATGACCCAGCTATAGGACTTGCACCTAAATACTACCAACATCTAACCAATCAAGAGATATGCTACGTGTTATAGCAGCAGCGTAATGAATTCGGCCTTACTTATGGGCAAATATATCGAAAACAAACAACAAACAGTAACGGAAGCTCAACAGATCACAACTAAAATGAAAAACTATCCTTGGAATTACAATTAGATACAGATAGGGGGTCACAACAAGGAGCGTCGAGTCAAATTCCTCGGAGAGACCAACCATATGCATCAGAACGAAGGAAACAATTGATGAGGTCAGAGTTAAACTAGTCGTAAGCGTATTCAAAAAAATAATCCTGAAATTATTATGAAAGAGCAACTTCAAAAGGTACAAATCTAACCCGAGTAACGGTTGGATGCAGTAACTAAAAATCAACTGCGACAAAGACTCTAACCTATTCCGTAGTTCTGCGAAAATCAATAGGTAGGAACGACTAAAAGGTATCGTGGCCGAATACAGAGCTTTCCAGCTGGACATGGAAAAAAGTGGATCTAGGCTATTATTGTGTCTGGTTTCATACACTTAATTTCTTACTCTTCATCACATATCCTGCCCTTGCTAGTATCAGCAGCAGTCTCACCGCCATTGCAAGCTCTCGCACTGCTTCCGCAAGCGCTGTTGCCTTAAGTTCCTTAACTGCTGGTGTGACGCCCAACCTCACGCCCAACGCGACTTCCTGATCGGAGTGGGATGGGGGCCTGGAAGTGCGAAAAGGGGGTGTTCCAAGGATTTTAGGAACTTAAAAAAAGTGGGGGTGGAGTCCCAGGTCGGAACTGAGATCTTCTGTGGTGAATTTTAGGTACAATGGTGCAAGATGGTGCACACGGATCGTATTTGGCGTTCCGCCTTCCGGGAGGGGGCTATGGCCTTTGCCAGTTGCGTCGCCACGGTCAGTCCCTTGTCTGGTGTATCGGTGGGACACCGTGGCTATCGCACTGAACGAACGGTTGTCGGCGTCGCTCGTAACAAGCTTCGGATTCCGACGAGGCTGGTCGTAAGCGGAGGCGGTGTAATCGCTTCTCGGCTTCGGTTCGGATTTGTCGGATGAGTCCCGAAGCTTGGTATGCCTGCTACCGCTGGCAATCTTGCACGGTGGGCGAGGCCAATAGCGAGTTATGAAACTCTACGGTACCACTTTGAGCTGGTGATATGGAAGGAGGAGATGGAAGGGAGGGAAACTCGTATTAACAACGACCAAGCCCAGGGATAAGTAATATTGAGTGTTGTCAGTATCTGGATAGTTTGGGCCCCTAGGATCGTTGGTTATAGCCCCGTGGAAATCCATAGCACATAGGTGGTCGTTCTCCGTTATACAGGGGAATTTCCAAGTTTTGTAAGTTTCCCCGGCATCTGAGTTGTTCGCCTTCCCACTACTCACGGTACTCCGGGTCCCTCAGGCTTTCACGATTGGTAATCCCAAAGGGAATTTCTTCAACCATATCCGGCTAGTGAATTCGGTTTCCTGCATCCTGGTGATGGATTCGTGGTCAACTTATGCAGACGCGCGCGTATGCTGCAACTCTGTTTCCTCGAGCTCGCGGTTGTACGTGAGTGTGCACATGAGCGAAAGCGGATTGGTCCGGCGTTCGTCCTTCATGCAACTATCCTACTCATGCTATGTTGGGTGAGATCCAAACATTACATTCACATGCATGTCATTCCTGTGATAAAAGGAAAGAAAAGGGAAAAGGGCAATCGACACCTCACAACATTCTTGGTGATCCGACGACGATCAGAGACTAACGATTAAATCCAAGCATCCATATCGAGTGCTTCCAATCAGATCTGAGAGTATAGCTCATACAGATGGATAAGTGGCGAAATTTGAATTAAACAGGTATCGCAAAACAAGGTTGGAAATCCGAAAGATCACTAATGAAAAAGAGTTCACATAAATTCACGCATACACACGAGGCAAAAACGCCGAAGAAAATCCGAGACGATTTACAAGGAAAAATCTGAAAAAGGCCGCAACAAAATTGGCCATAGTAGAAACCAAAATTATACAGATAAGCAAAAGAAGGGACCTCATCCCGCACACACAACTGCTCTCTCTCTCTCTCTCTCTCTCTCTCTCTCTCTCTCTCTCTCTCTCTCTCTCTCTCTCTCTCTCTCTCTCTCCACTCTACACCCCTGATACCGGCAGTCCGTCGCCGCGTATCAACATAGAGTTGTCACCCCGCTTGGTTCGAGCATGCAAGCCAGGTTTGCCCGTGTGCCACAGTTCGTTGCGGCCCCACACGCGAACCCCGCATACCCGACACCAACTCGTCGGATTGCCCAACTCTCTCGTCGACTCACCTGTTAAGCTGATTCGTTAGTCGACCCTCACTGATCGCGCTAACTCCAAGGTTCATAGAGAGCAATCTAATCGCGCTTGCGGAATTTATAGCATACATGCTTGCGAGAAAGATGCGGGATTAAGCCTAAGTGAGAGAGGAGGGGGGGGAAGGAGGAAGTGCCTACGTTCTGCATGGCCATGCCGCAGTGTGGGGGACGTGGTCACTCTCCACGCATCGGTCTGAGCATGCAACGCCTTAGCCAATCAGGTCGTAGGGAGGCACATGCACATAGCCTGGAAAAGGGAGGCGGGAAGAAGACGAGAGCAAGAAGAGAGATATAATTACAGTTGCGCCCGCCAAAAATTGCAGTTACACGCAAGATTAAGGGCGTGGTCTAGTTAGAGCCCGGTTTCGAGCGCGGCTAGATGTGCGCAAGCAAGGAGCGTGACGCAGCAAAAAATCAGAGTGCCTAAATTCCTAGCCTAATGTCCTAATTACAAAAAAGAAATTATGAAAAGACAAAAGAACGATTCCGAGAGCCCGTGGGGGCTTGCGTCAGTTAAAAATTCAAAACGATATTCCCGCGTGATAATCCCGTCAAAAAAATTTCGTGCTCACAGCAGAACAAGAAAGAAGCTATGGCACCCGTTATTCCTCGTGCTCGCCAAGGCGCGTTTACCCAACCCTTGGCGCGGGATTTTCCTGATACCGACCCGACATTTTCAAATAGAAACGAAAAAGAAGCGAGGGCATCCATGCAACTTGCCAGCCGACCTATCCCCACACATTTCACCCGATTAGCCCGACCCGTTCTCTCAAGGTAGCTTTGCGCAGAAAGTACCGCGGTTACAGAAAATGGTTTGTCACATATGTGACGCCTAGGGAGCTTGCTCTCTCATCAGGCGCCGATCGGTTGTCCGATGATTGACGCGGAGCGGATACGTGCCACTTATCGTAGGATCTTAGTGAGGAAGTCATCCAACGTGGCAAGCGTGTTCAATCCAAAACGTTACCCGGGAAAGGTAATCTAATTACGGGTGGGGGAGGTGGTGGATAGACTTGGGGGAGAGGAGGCATGGAAATATAATTTCTTCGTCACTGGAGGGAAGGGGGACGTGATGAATGGAGTGATGGATGCGCGGGAAGTGAGGGTACCGATGTTGATGGGGGAGAGAGGCGAGGTAGTCAGGGTAAAGGGTGCAAAGGGTGCGGCAGATGGTAGCGTGAAAATCATCATATTCTTCACATGCGGGGATCGTGCCTGCGATGACGCAGTAGACTTCTATATTATTATACTCCTGCTAATCCATGCTAAAGAGAAGGACGAAGGGGGGAGGAAGTGACGAGCGAGCGAGTTGTAGTGTACGGGAAGATGGTGACCAGAAGGCGGGTGGCGTATCGGTGATAGAAGAGAGAGAGTGGAAATGGCTGCCACGTATCAGGGAACGGGGGTGGCCTAGAAGCTGTTGAACGGTGAGGAAGTCACGGGGACGACGGGATAACGACCAGGGATGAAGCCCGAGCGCCCGCATTTCGACGTAGACGAAGGGCTGTGCTGGAAACTGGGGAGGATTGAGAGGGCGATTCGCTTCGCCGGCTGCGTCGGCTCCTTGATCCCTCTGCGGCGGTGGCTTCATCCTTCTCGTCTTCTTGTCGCGGCGGCTCAGGGTTGAGTGTCGGATTGCCCTGCAGCAGCTGCGGCGGTGGCCCTGATTCCACGATCGGTCGCTTGCCTTCCGCTGCCTTTCGCCGTCTTTGGGCCGCAGCTTCCCGGTCCTGCCTGGTTCGCTCGGCCGGTTCACTTGAATTCCTCGGCGCGTCTTCTTCTTCGTCTGCCTCCTCCTCCGAATCGGCCCCTTCCGATACTCCGTCCTCTGATCCTCGATAATCGGGATCGGATTCCCGATCTTCTTCCTCTGCCACTGTTTCTTCTTCGCCGCCCTCCTCTTCTTCTTCACTTGTTACCCCTGCGGGAGCGTGCCGGATGAGCGGGTTCCACGTGGAAAGATCGGTGATGTCGACGTGTAGGTACACACCCGCCGAGGGCACTGTAGTAGCAAACCTCCTCCAACTCCGTACACGTGGACCACATAAGCTGTGGATCCAACGTGCGAACGAGCGTGGCTGTCCTGGGCTTCTCGTCACAGCGCGAGAGAATCTCCAAAGACAGATCGTTGAGTACTTGGCTCAAAAACGCCAGCAGCTCGTCCGTAATGGTCGCTCGCTGGCCGTCGCGCACTTCCCCGAACAGGATTCCCAGAAAATCGCCCTCTGTGTCCGTTCTCCAAGCTCGGACGAGTAGCAGCTTTATCTCATCATCGGGGATCTTGTCCTCTTCGCATCTATCAGAGGGCTCCGCCTAGTGGAAGACGACGTCGAGGAGACAAAAATTGAGTGCCGCGTTTGCTTGCCACCACTGCATCTACTTGACCACGTCCCGAATCGCCACGTCCAATGGTCTGATCGTGAAGGTCAGAGACGTTTCCACGGCAGATTGCCAAAACGTGGGAACATCAGTGGGGAGACTGAAGGTAGAGAGACAGTGACGGTTTACAGTGAATCGGTGGGTGGGTGCCCGTCTGGATTTCGTGTTGTATGACCAAGGATAGTATTATGTTCGTGTCCTCTGTACTAATCGCCCCTTGATATTCGGCTAGGATGTCGGCGATGAGTTTGTGTATCTCATCCAACACATAGTCTGACACATGCAGTTCGTATCGGCAGTCTCGTATCGCTACCGGTAGTTGTTTTGTTCGGGTCGCGTGGGTCTTTTCCGTGGGTGGGGATGATATAAAGGAATGGTCGGAACGCCATGAGAAGATCATGGTAACCATCTGAGCTTCCTCTTCCCTGATTGCCACGTGTTCCTCCGGGGTGATACCATCTTCGATATCCCGGAGGTCCACGACCTTCTCCTCGATTTTTAGTCCAATATCGAACGGCGTGAGGTCGTACAACCCATGGGGTTCCGGAGTCCAGTTTTCGGCACCTCTCTGTAGCAATCGGATTTCTTTTCCTCTGGTGAGCAACGAGCCGGGAGGAATCTTTGAGATATCGCAGCAGAACCGCTTATCCTAATATCTGGATAACGATGGGGTGGTCGCCTCGTATATGGCTCGAGGGGGTTCCCAAGAATATGTCAACCGGGATATCCGAATGAGCGGTTCTCCCATGATCAGTGCCCTGGTTCGCTATACGTCCCTTGTGAAAACGAAGGTTTTTGTGGTTTTCTGTCCAAGTGGGTAGCAAACTATTTGTCGTGTTAACCTGAGAATTTGAGGATTTTCATCTTCGTTGCTCTCGAAGGTGGATGGTGATAGTGTGGGTTCGACGTCGGATTCGTCCGTGGATTCTTCCCACCTTATCATCCGCAGGATGTCGCTCAGTCGTCGAAGTTGTCCGGAGGGTGAGGCGCATCGGAACGGTGTATGGCTTTCCTCCGGTGTTGTCGAGGATGACTGCTTGTCGTTCGAAATCCAGCGTGGCCCCCAAGGCTGTGAGGGCTGGTAATCTGACGAGGAGATTGTATGTGGTCACGTTTAGGACCACTACGTCGCCCAAGGCGTGGACCTTACCTATTCGGAAGGCCATGTTCGCCATCCTCCCTGCGACTCGGATCTTACCTTTGTCGGCGGAAACGAATTGATCGCCCTCTGCGAGGGGAATCATATCTTTCCGCCGGCCGGCCCGCTCGACCACTCGTAGGGAGATGGCCAGGACCGCGGCTCCACAATGAAGCACCGCACTGTAGGGGTTTCCCCAGACTTCCACGTCGCACTCCGCGGATCTCCACGGTAGGGCTTTGATCCGTAGGAAGTGGTCGTCTTTCCGAATTAGGCCCACCCAGATGGGTTCAAAGGTGCTTGGCTCCTCCGGCTTCGGGTCTCTAGCGAGAGCCTTTCCTTTTGCAGCTGTCAGTTTAGAGAGGGTAAATCGTTTCCGGTTTGCCTTGCAGTGTTGTAGCATCCGGTCATTAGCCTGTTCGGAGATGGTTAGCAGGTGTCCGATGGGCAGGGGGATGTGGTGATCCAAGGCACAAACTATATCTAGCACATCGATCTCTCCCGTAACGAACGCAGATCCTCCGGATTCCATTTCCCTAAAGGAGGGTCTCCATTCTGAGAATTCATTGTTGTCAGGGGCAGGTTGGATGACCCCTATCATGTCGAGGCCCCGGTATCCCAAAAATATGTATTGGTCAAGCGGGATAAGCTCCACCGCTTCCTCCATAACCCCCGACGGGCTCGCACCGCTGTCGGTTTCTTCTACCATTGTGGCCACCCGCACAGGTCCATTAGCAATTGGTGTTGCAGCCGCTGGCGCGGTTCGTTTTTGAGTGAGTCGGTGGGGATAGTCCCGGGCTATGTGCCCGGGCTGATGACACGTGTAACAAACACTCACGTTAGCTGCCGCTGCGCCCAGTGCTGAAGCAGGGGCGACTCCTTGCATCATTGGTGCTGCTCTAACGGAAATGGGACGCATCAATCTCATCAATGATTCGATCCGAGCATTGTGCTCGCGTTGTTCCTTCCTACTTTCTTGCATTAGGCTAACCAATGTTCAAGTTAGTTCTAGTATCGCATTGGATTCGCTGGGCTTTGCAGGGGTTTCTGGGGGAGGCAGAGGTGTGGCCATAACCGGTAATCTTGAGGTTGTGTCAGGTATCGATCTCTTGGTTGCGACCTGTTCTAGGTAAGTGACTGGATCAAAGACAAAACCCATATTCTTAAATTTGTTATGGAGTGCGGCCAGCTCGGCTTTCGCTTTGGGCAGTTCCGATGAGTCTCCATCTTTTGCGTGATCCTCACTTTCTAGAAAGCTAGCGGCGAATTTCCGTTCCATTTCTTCTGCCCCATCCATAATCTGTTGCATTGTATGGTTGATGGGGGAAAATTGCTTTCGTAATTTCTCCCTCATCGCCCGACTACGAAGCCCATCGATGAATAGATCCCTCCCAACCTTTTTGTCCCTTTCAGATTTAACAAACAGTCTATAGAACCTGTTGTGATATTCTGTGATAATGTCGAGAGGCTTCTGAACTCGGTCCTTGATCATAAAGAAAGCTTGTTCAAGGTGAATATAGTCGAACCTGTTCAGGAAGTCCCTTTCAAAGGTCGGGAGATCTATCCAAGGGTAAGTGTTAAACCAGTGATGCACATCCCCTCCCAGTCTGGGGGGGATGTTGATCCGAGTTTCGCTATTGTCATATTGTTGTGCACGTAAGGTAGCTAGCCATGCCCCGACCAGATGGTGTGCAAGGTCGAAGAGGTACAAATCAGGTGGAGTCACGGGTGCGCGAGCTCGGATGGGTGGTGCGGGAACAGGGGCGCCGCCTAGCTATACATTGACGTTTTGCGCCTGATTGGCGTTCATACTGGGGGCCGGCCGTCCAGCTGATCGGTTCCTAAGTACTATAGGATCGCATTGCGGCACGTTCCGCTGTCTAGCCCGCCCTCAGTTCGCCAGATTGTTCTGTGCGACTTATCTACTCGCTTCTCTTATGACCTCGCCACGTGTTGGCTCCGATACCAACCTCACGCCCAACGCGACTTCCTGATCGAAGCGGGATGGGGCCAGGAAGTGCGAAAAGGGGGTGTGCCAAGGATTTTAGGAAAGTGGGGATGGAGTCCCAGGTTGGAATTAAGATCTTCTAAGGCGAGTTTTAGGGAGAATGGTGCAAGATGGTGCGCACAAATCGTATTTGGCGTTCCACCTTCGGGGAGGGGGCTATGGCCTTTGCCAGTTGCGTCGCCGTGGTCGGTCCCTTGTCTGGTGGATCGGTGGGACACCGTGGCTGTCGCGCTGGGCGAACGGTTGTCGGCGCCGCTCGTAACAAGCTTCTGATTCTGACGAGGCGGGTCGTAAGCGGAGGCGGTGTAATCGCTTCTCGGCTTCGGTTCGGGTTTGTCAGATGAGTCCCGAAGCCCGGTACAACAACGACCAAGCCCGGGGATAAGTAATATTGAGTGTTGTCAGTATCTGGATAGTTTGGGCCCCTAGGATCGCTGGTTATAGCCCAATGGAAATCCCCCACGCATAGGTGGTCGTTCTCCGTTGAACAGGGGAATTTCCGAGTTCTGTAAGTTTCCCCGCCGTCTGAGTTGTTCACCTTCCCAATACTCGCGGTACTCCGGGTCCCTCAGGCTTTTACGATTGGTAATCCCAAAGGGAATTTCTTCAACCATATCCGTCTAGTGAATTCAGTTTCCTGCATCCTGGTGATGGATTTGCGGTCGACTCATGCAGACGCGCGCGTACGCTGCAACTCGGTTTCCTCGAGCTCGCGGTTGTACGTGAGCGTGCACATGAGCGAAAGCGGATTGGTCCGGCGTTCGTCCTGCATGCAACTATCCTACTCACGCTATGTTGGGTGAGATCCAGACATTGCATTCACATCCATGCCATTCATGTAATAAAAGGAAATAAAAGGGAAAAGGACAATCAACACCTCACAACATTTTTGGTGATCTGACGACGATCAGAGACTAACGATTAAATCCAAGCATCCCATATCGAGTGCTTCCAATCAAATCTGAGAGTATTGCTCATACAGATGGATAAGTGACGAAATTTGAATTAAACAGGCATCACAAAACAAGGTTGGAAATCTGAGAAGATCACTAACGAAAAAGAGTTCACATCCATTCATGCATACACACGAGGCAAAAGCGATGAAGAAAATCCGAGACGATATACAAGGAAAAATCCGAAAAAGGCCGCAACAAAATCTGCCATAGTAGAAACCAAGATTATACAGATAAGGAAAAGAAGGGAACTCATCCCGCACACACAACTGCTCTCTCTCTCTCTCTCTCTCTCTCTCTCTCTCTCTCTCTCTCTCTCTCTCTCTCTCTCTCTCTCCGCTCTACACCCCCGATATCGGGGGTCCGTCGTCGCGTATTAACACAGAGTAGTCACCCCGCTTGGTTCGAGCATGCAAGCCAGGTTCGCCCATGCGCCACAGTCCGTCGCGGCCCCGCACGCCAACCCCGCATACCCGACACCAGCTCGTCGGATCGCCCAACTCTCTCGTCGACTCACCTCTCAAGCTGATTCGTTAGCCGACCCTCACTGATCGCGCTAAGTCCAAGGTTCATAGAGAGCAATCTAATCACGCTTGCGGAATTTATAGCATACATGCTTACGTGAAAGATGCGGGATTAGGCCTAAGTGAGAGAAGGGGGGGGGGAGGGGGGGGGGGAAGGAAGTGCTTACGTTCTGCATGGCCAGGCCGCGGTATGTGGAACGTGGTCACTCTCCACGCATCGATTTGAGCATGCAACGCCTTGGCCAATGAGGTCGTAGGGAGGCACATGCACAAAACCTGAAAAAGGGAGGTGGGAAGAAGACGAAAGGAAGAAGAGAGATACAGTTACAGTTGCGCCCGCCAAAAATTGCTGTTACACGCAAGATTAAGGGCGTGGTCCAGTCAGCGCCCAGTTCCGAGTGCGGCTAGATGCGCACAAGCAAGGAGTGCGACACAACAAAAGTTCAGAGTGCCTAAATTCCTAGCCTAATGTCCTAATTAAAAAAAGAAAATTGTGAAAAGACAAAAGAACAATTTCAAGAGTCTGTGGGGGCTTCAGTTGAAAATTCAAAACGATACCACGAGATAATCGCGCCAAAAATTTCTCAATGCTCACAACAAAACAAGAAAGAATCTATGACACCCGTTATTCCTCGCGCTCCCAAAGGCGCGTTTACCTAACCGTTGGCGCGGGATCTTCCTGATACCGACCCGACAATTTCAAACAGAAACGAAAAAGAAGCGAGGGCATCCATGCAACTTGCCCAACCGACCTATCCCCATGCACTTCACCCGATTAGCTCGACCCGTTCCCTCAAGGTAGCTTCGCGCGGAAAGTAGCGCGGTTACAGAAAATGGTTCGTCACACTGGCATGTTGAAGTACTCTCTCATGCAATAGGAATGATGAATCGGAGGTTGTTTTTGAAGCCGACCATCGTGACGACTGCCAGACTCTACACAAATTCCGCTGCATGTGGTCAGAAAATTTGCCAGCTTCATCCAAAGTTATGTAGGGTACAACAATGTGGAAGGATAGCAGAGAACGGAACATTCATCCATGCGTTACTCACGAATGGAAACACCATCATGATGATGACGAGAGTGCAACCCACAACTGAATAGCATGAAAACCTTGGCCGTGTCACTTGCGCCCCAGTGAAAGATTAGGTCGTCATCCTCATATTGGCAGAAACGTCGTCAGGACGCGAACGGGATTAGCGCAACATTCCCAGGCTGTTACTTTTCATTTTCGTTGTTGTTTTTTATTTTTATTATTTTTTGGGCCCCGTTTTTTTGGGACTACCAATCGCACGTCGGTGGGTACCCCACGCGACGAGGCGCATTAATGGCCGCTTCGAATTCTTCAAGCAGAGAGAGGTACTGGTGGTTTAACAGCAAGGCCTCTGGTCTATAAAAATTGGACAGCAGATGAAGACGAGTGGCAATACAGACTAGTAGGGTGTTTTTCACCTTTATCCATGATAGCTCGGTGGGAATGCTATTAGACAAAAAGAAAAAATAAGATCAAACCGATAATCGAAGGGAAATGCGAGATTGGACTCTCCCCGGTGGCGGAACACGGGGGGGTGACATTGAACGGCTGGGACTTTCCGGCACACATCGAGGATGTAAGAGAGAGGGATAAGACCTTTACGAGAGAAGTCGGGGACTTTATCCATAAACACTATGCAACTAGGGCGAGAACGGCGATGGCATTCAAATGTTGTGACCAGCAGATGTCACAAAATGACCTCTACCTTCTGTTTGAATCCAATAAATTTGCGTTGGTACAGCCACAATGCACTACTTCATTTTCAGTGCGCGAAAGTAAAAGCCAGCAACTTTTGGACTGACGACAACGTGTGCAAATGTCTGTGGAAAATTGTGCAGAAGAGGGTCCTGTGTCCGGACATATGAGATGTCAAGCAGTGGCATTCCCTGTGAGTAAACTCCTCCCTAACCCTTATAAAGAAATGTCTGGAAAATGGATGACCTTGAAACACTATATTGCAAAAAATCTGTTTGGCAGCAATGCATACGAACGACGGACTTGGGCCTTCATTTTATCAATATAAACGGCTTGGCAACCATCAATCCTCATAAATATCAGCCCATTTGGGAGGAGGTGGTGGACGGATGTTACATGTGTTTAGGAGACCCA
Organism: Chara braunii; assembly: GCA_003427395.1. NCBI lineage: Eukaryota > Viridiplantae > Streptophyta > Charophyceae > Charales > Characeae > Chara > Chara braunii. The sequence goes on along the minus strand of BFEA01000541.1, from coordinate 529,420 downwards.
TCTGCAGGACAAACAAAGCATAATAGAATCCACAAGATGGTTTGGCCCCATTCGGTCATGAGGGGCCATGCCCGTAGGCCGAGATCAGCAGGGGTAGCGATATGGATTCCTCCCGACTCCTGGTTCTAGATGGTCCATTGGGTGGCAAATGAGGAGAAGGGGCGGTGGGTATCAGTGTTGGGGATGCTGGCGCTAGAGTTGCTCTGCATCATGTGCATCTATTCCCCCAATATGGTGGAAGAAAGAAGGATCTTTTGGGGGGACCTAGGAACGCTTGTACCCAAAGGCTCCTTGGTCATCGCAGGAGATTTTAATGCCACCCCCGATAGAGAGCGAGGTAGATGGAATCCTTAGGAGCCCCCCCCCAATTTGTTGTAGAGAACTGAAATTTCATTAAAACTGACATTTTTTTATAAAATCGCGAAATTAAATTAAGTGAAAAATGTACATAATTTTCCTCCGAAATCGTGACTTCTGGCTTTATATGTAAACCATGGTAGGTTGTCATCGTATGGTACCACGTGCACCATATATGGTAGGTGAACTATCATGTACCATATACCATTAGGGAATTTAGGGGTACATCATACCGCATACACCATACCTATGCTTATGGTATACGATACATTATTGGCTTCCATCCTTTTTGCATCCTGCTCTCCACATAGGTCATACATATCCAAACCTCACATAGACCATACACATGTAGACCTCTACATGTTGTGTGACTACGTACAAGTTTGATGTATATGTCGCTGCATTTGCGATTTTTCGATCAAAGCATTTCATATTGTACATAACATTATACATTTGCAAACTGTCATAAGTGACTTGCAACCGAACAATTCAATGACTGTCAACTTTTAACCCCTTCAATCTCCTCTGCAATTTGTCGCATGTTGCATGTCTGGAAAAACTTTTTTTTAAGTTTGGTCGCAAGTACTCTCTACTTATATCCGTATAACTAATACAAAGAAAGTTTTGAACCAATATCTTGTAGAATGTATGTATTTATTCACCAAAGGGTTTCAAATGTTGGTGAAGGAAATATTTAGGGTATTTTGGCAATTGTGGATTTACGGAGGGGTTAAACCAACACTGCCTTTCACATATAAAATCAAAACAAAAATATTATGTATACATTTTGTTTTTAAGGTCATTACCATCACGTCAAAATGGTTGGCATTGCTATTCAAAACAAAAAGAATAAGGTTACAATGGTGCTTCGGCAAAGATTGGCGCACAATTATATTCTGCATTAGCAAAAGAAGGCTCGAAGGTGATTGTGGTTTAAGGGTGACGGATCTGTGGGACTCGGAGTGTTACAATGGAAAGATCTAGTATAACTTAAGGTTAAACTTTATAATCTTAGGTCGATGACAAAGAGAGTCAAGGTGGTGACTGACAATATACTGGAGGAGTGGAAGGATCTCCTAGGGAATCCGACGCAAACCTACATCGGGAAATAGGTAAAAAATGTGAGATCTTATGGTACCGAGAGATGATGGAAAATTCGAGGGCCCACTACTTTAGGCTGGTGGGGAAAGCGATGGTCTAATACATTTACGACCGGGTATCCAACCTTCAACTTATAATCCAAAATTGGGATCCTCGGATTAACTTTATACAATTGTCATCCCAGTATAGAGGAAGATCATACAAACTTTTCAATATTTTTCCTTGTATAGGCATATCACCTCTCATTTCTGCTTTTGATTCACGATTGTCCATATCAACACTTGGTTGACCTCCAAGCTTAATGTAAAACTCTTATGAGAGTCTCTTTTTGTTATCATGATAGTTTCATTCATTCAGATACTTATCACTTCGTTCATTGGTATCATTGTTTTCTCACTTGATATACCCCGGATTTTCCATTGTCTCCCGGTACTATAAGATCTCATATCTTTCACTTATTTCTCGATGTAGATTTTTGTCGGATTCCCGAGGGGATTCTTCCACTCCTGTAGTATATTGTCAACCACCACCTTGACTCTTTTTGTCATCAACCTAAGATTATGAAGTTTAACCTTCAGTTATACTAAATCTTTCTATTGTAACACTCTGAGTTATACTAGATCTTTCCATTGTAACACTCTGAATCTCATAGATGCGTCACCCTTAAACCACAATCAGTAATCGGCAGTTGGCCTACCAGTAATCGGCAGTTGGCCTACCTATACCCGGTCCACATCAGTAATCGGCAGTTGGCCTACCAGTAGTATAGTGCGGGACCTACCTCAAATCTATAACGCGATGTGCCAGACGTCGGGACGCCTGTCCAAAGGTCGTTATCTTCACACGTCGTAGTTCGAGACTTTTTTTTAATCTTTTTTATTTTTATTTTTTATTTTTCTAAAATTTTTCGCATGCGAAGCTCACACAATGACTATCCTGCCGTTAAATCCAGGAATCTACGGCGTGATACGCATGCTTCACACTGTCACAACTCTATCTTAGCTAAGAACGGTCAGAGTTGTGTCTAGATAGTTTTGTTTTGCAAGTTTGTTTTTCTTCCTTTTGCAACTTTTTCTTTTATTTTTACAACTTTCGTGAGCTGCGAATCAAATGAACGTCTATCTTACCATGCTCCAACTCTATCCAACTGTATAGGTCTTGTCTCCACGACGCCGGTCACCACAGGGGTCCAAAGGGAAAAACAAAGTTTCTTCCCTTACGGTCGCTTCACTACTGGCACCACGGCCGCCGACCTCGCCCCGAATGCGGCCCTAACTCACCGGAATGACCATTTCCAGTCGCCGGGGGGAGTGATGGCTTAAGATATGAGTCATATCTTTAGTGGTAGAGAATAAATGGAAACTTAATGATAGGATGTTATTAATCTCGAGGAAAAACTCATCTTTTAAAAAATATACATGGTTATGGAAGTCGATCAGGAAGATTCAATCGGTCAATTTGCTAGCATGGAATGCCATTGTCTCACATAATGGTTGGAAAAAACAAGTTGTCAGGAATCGCAAGGTCGTTCATGACACTTGTTGTAGATGTAAGAAATGGTGGAAAATGACATTTATTTGTGGTTGCAATTCATACTGGAAAAAAATATGAATGTGGTGCGATGGCTTATGGTCGAACAATGTGAAAAAAATATCAAGTGGGTAGAGTTTTTGTCATCATGGTATACTTTCCCACAATCTACAACTTCGAGCATCATAACTATTGCAATGAAAGCTACAATAATAAATATTTCATAAAAATTAAGGACTAGCAAAGTGCTCAAGAGCCAAAAAAAAAAAAAAATACAGATAATGAAGTTGGTTCTATCAAACCTTCGAGCAATGGTCCAGAAAAATTAGAAAGATTGTTCGTGGAGCTATAAGAAGAAGATGAGGAACGTTAAGGTTACCTCCACAAGGGGTTTTATGATACTATTGTGACAATTTCAAAATGATAATTTTTTTCATCGTGGATATCAGACCCTACCAATTGGGGGAAAAGGATGTTGGAAATTAAGATGTACAACAGTAGCAGGTCTCCCGAAGTGTTCATCACAATAAGAAATTAAGTTACAAAATAAAGTTTATGACGATCGGGACGGCCATAACCAATTAGGTTTTCTTATAGTTGGTTTGGGGAAATAATGTATTTTGGGTACATGAGTAACACTATATAGATTTTCAAATATAGGTTCATAAGTTATATAAGGGGTCTTGAAGGGTGAAAAGGTTGTAAGATGTGCTTAAGCATATGAAATTATTATATGAATTTGTACTAGGACGTTCGACCAAGTTTTTTGCATGTTCAGCTCCCCGCGAATATAATGAGTGAGTCTGATATCTTAAAGGATTAGTCTTTTATTCGTTCTTACCCCTTGATGCTTTGAGAATATCAAAATTGAAATAACCGTCTACCTCTCTTGGCCCCGGGGCGACGAGAGTCTCTAAGTTTATTTTTTATTTTTTTATTTTTAAAACTTTATTGAAGTGTTTGTTCTTATGAAAAATCATATCACGTGGGTATACCAAAGCCTTATCCTGTGATTAATAGAACCGTGACCATAAACGTATTGTTGAAATACTAATACGCAACTAAATTAAAAAAAAAAGAATATAACGTATGCGTTTATGTTACCAGTCGGGCCACCCAGGTCACTTATTTTCCCGGGTGACCCTGCTGTATAAGGACTATGGAAGGTCCCAACAAACAAACAAAAAAAATCATAAAATTCGAAGAAAACAATTATGTTACGCAGAAAAATAAATTTATTTTTTTTTGTTATGGGGTGATATTGAATTTTTTAACGAAATTTAAAATATATTTTATGAGGGTAACCAGCGTTCGAGATGGGTCGAACTCCCGAACTCGAACGCCCGAACGTACGTGACCCCTTGGGGATGCGTTCGATTGTTTGGGTCGAACACGAAAAAAAAAATAAAAAAATCAAACGAATCTGAAAAAAACATAAAATAAACAATATTTTCCTGAGAAGTACATACAAATCCCTTACCAAATTAAAAAAAAAAAAAAACTAATAATAAAAATATAAAAATAAAATAAAAAGTGAATTAAATTTGTGAGTGAGCTACAACGTTTTCGACACCGCCATCTTTGGTGACTTTTCATTTTTTTTTGGCATAGTCAAATGCCCTGAAAATTTCCAGATGAATACTTCACATAATACAAAATGCATTAAAAGGTTTCAAAAAAAATAAGATTGTTTACGCCCCGCAATAAAGTTAAAACAAAAAGTAAAAAATGAAGAAAAAAAAATAGTGAGTGTGCGAGCACATTTTGACACCACCATCTTTGGCGATTTTTTTTTTCTTTTAGTTTAGCGAAATGACTTCAAACTTTATAGGCATGTACCCCACATTATTGAGAACTCACGAAACAAACTTTACAAAAAACAACTTATTAATAGCCTCCAAAATAATTTTTAGCGGGGGCCAAACGCCTTCTGGTTCGGACCCAAAACGCCAGTGCGTACGAAGGTCGGTCCGCGGACCTCTGTACGTACGGGCCGGTGACCCTGCATTTTATATTATATTTTTCTTTGTTGGGCAAGTGGTCTCAGGGCACTTTGGTAGCCTAGGTATGTGTTTTATATTGGAGTGTTTGAGTTATTAGTTTTAATTTTACAAAATTCAAAAGAAAAAATATATACATTTTAAAAAATTATAATTCAGATGACGTTTTTTCTTATGGCTTTGGTGAGATGCGCAATCATTCAAGCGATATCAGCAGTAAAGAGTTTGACGCCGATCCTCAGGGATCTATACATTGAACATAGCCCATAAGACGGACTCAGTGACATCCAAAAACCATGCAATCAAATAATAGTCATAAGACACGTTCACGAAACTGACGACCACGAGAGAGACGTAAGTAAAAAAAGTAGAAGATAGACAACGCATCAACATCCTGAACGTGACTTGATAGCCACCAAGATATTCAATCATAACATGGCTATGGAGCCTGAACAAAAAAAACGGGCATCATACCCATGTAGTCGTACAACACCGTCTTGCTCACCGGCGGATGACCCGACTAGTTTCGTCCGATCGCCGGAATCAGAACTCCTCAAGGGTTTTATGTCAGGCTGAATAGTCTAACACGTTGCCAATTGATATACGACATAGACCCAACACTGAGACCAACAGAACGCGTAGAATTCCATGAAGTTCCAGATAACTAGAAGGGACTAGGCGAGACATGAAGCCCGGTTATGAAAAATTCAGAGGCTATCAAGTCCGAAACACTTTGTTGTCAGGACCTTAGTCATAGACTCAAAAAAGCGGGAGGACCACCGTTCGAAAAAAAATAAATCAGTGCCTACAAACCTAAAGGTTATCCTCCTTACACCATTCGATGCCTACCAACTGCCCCTTCAAGAAAATAATATAAAAGAAAAGAAAGAAGTAGACAGACACCTAGGGGAACACAATTCAAAACTCGCAAGGTAACCCAAACATGCCAACATACCAAGCCTACCAACGGCCCCATTGAGAAATAGGTGTGAGAAAACAACAAGACAGAAACAATAGACACCCAGGAGACCACAATTCAAAGAGTCTCATTGTGACCCAAACCCACCGACAGACCAAGCCTACCAATGGCCTCATCAAGAAACAGGTGAAGCAAGAAAACTGCCAAAAAGTAAACTCCCTACCAAATAGGACTAAAAAACAGATGTGCCCCCTATCTCCAGGAGCAAATAGATACCCAGCGGACCAAAGCTCGAAAAGTCGCAAGGTGACCCAAAACCGACCGACAGACCAAGCTTGCCAGTGGCCTCATCAAGAAACAGGCGAAGCACGGAAACAGTCAGAAAGTGAAATCCCTACCAAATAGGAGTAGAAAACAGATGTACCCCCGATTGCCACACACCTCCTCCACGTTAGGTTGACTCATCTCTTGTTGGGGGAATTTTGTCCCAATCCGTCAAACAATTTGCCCAACCATGTCATACACCTCCAAACTCAAAGGAGAAATTATGGAGTGTTTGATCGAAGATTTCATCCGGGAAACCTCGTATCCTCAATTCAACCTTCAGTGCAAGTAAAAAAAAATATTGGCGTCCGACAAACTCGTAAATTGCTTAGCCCTGTGTAAAAAGAAACCTACCACAACCATTTTTTGTCACTTACGTATGAGCAATCGTCTTGCGAACTCTAAAAACGAATACCTTCATTCAAGATGCAGCTCTTATTCTTGGCCATATTTGCAATCAAATAATAGAAAACGAAATAAAAATGCGAGTAGTAATATTTTATATTGTTTTTAATATCCTTAACTCCCAAATAGTTTACCTAAAAATTTATTATACAACATGTCTATGTTTTATTCGTATACAACACAAAAAAAAAAATTTCTACTTAAGGAGGAACTACCCAAATACGAAGAACCACATGATGTGCAAAATGCGATTATAAAAGAAAGGCAAAATCAAAGAGGATAGAAGCAAACAGACATAAAAAAGTCGTATTTTTTTTTTATTAATTAGTGAGAAAACAAGGGGACAAAAAACCTTACGTATTATAAAGTTTAGATGTTTCTTCATCTGTCGGGTCTCACCTATGATAAAAATGGTTGGTTTCAACTTCTCAAGTGCAACTCGATATGAAGGATTTATGAAAAACAAGAAGTGGAACTAACCAAAGTCATGGCATGAGAGTTATTAAAGGTTGTAAATACTACAAGGTTTAAAAAATGGCAGAAACTGGATCGGTTTGACATTATTTTCTTTTTTTTTTCTCCATTTTTATATTGTTAGGGAATGGTTTATTTTTTACAGTTCAATGTTTAGTATATCTTCGTCTACTCTATATTGCCTCATTGTTCAACGGTAACTACTACTGCGAAATTGTCTCGTGTGTGAGGCCTCGCCTTGAGTAGTGAAACCCTTCTCGGTGTTACTATTCAATAAATACAACTTCATGACACAATGGTTTATATTATTGTTTTTGACATTCATAACAAATAATTGCACACACGTTAACTTTGACTTTTGTGTGTAATGTATGTCATGAAATTTGGGTGAGTGATCATCTTTTGGTCTTCAACAACGACAAAGTACGATGTAATTGATTATCTTATAACAATGAATTTTAAATTTTTGTTGGAAAACCAAAAAAATTATACTTTGTTACTCTCAATGTAAGCTAACATGCGAAAGGTAATGGTGCGAAGTGACCTTTAAATATTGAGAAAGCGTATGACTATGAGGAGTGAGACTTCATGAGAAACACCTCAATAAAATTAACTTTGGTCCCCTATTTTATAAATCAATCAATATTCCTAATAAAAATGAGCTAAGACCCCACCAATACAATCCATCATATGCTATCGGAGGTGAAAGTGAATGTGAAAATCGATAGGGGGATAAAAACCAGATGTTTGAGTTTTCAGCTGAAAGGTCACGCTCCTTTGGAGCACCCAAAGGTTTCTTGGAAATCAAAGGACAAAGGCAATCAGAGTGATAGGCATAAATCTGATCGCAGAAGACCCAGTACCTGACCATACATAGGGGCACATCGGTAAACATTGTTATTCGAGGAATAGTCTGGTAGAAGGAAAGGTTCCTTACATGAAGAACCTTATCAAGCTCGATTGGTTAACACACACATGATTGACTGCGTCGTTATCTGCTTAGGGAATAAGTTTATTATTTGAAAGGAAAAAAAAATGCTTTAGATTCGTAGAGGTCAAGGAAGTCGCATTCGCACCATCAAAACTAGGACCTTCAAAGTAGTAACTAAAAATTATCTTATTTTTACCTTCTCTACAATTTGGATTGACCCATATAAAGAATAATCAACTACACCAACACGCTACTTTGATATGGAAGGTGGATCACAAAACGGAGCATCAATTAGAGCGAGGACCCTTGGCTCGTTCCACAATGTCGTTTTAGCCAGAAAACTTTACCCTGCTACGTTGTTGGGGCAGAAACCCTCACAAGGGTATCTAACCATTGTTTTTAAACTTCGGGCGATGTCCAATTTAGTAAAAGGTTGTTCGTGCTTCATATCTTGATAAAATTGGTTATCTATCAAAACTTTACTCAGACCCGATCTATGATTGAGAGCCTAAGACTTTTTGAACCTTAGTCCAAACTCCTGCGTGACATGGCCGAGGGGCTCTCGCCTTTGAGAAAAGGCGGGAGTCGATATGCTCTACAATGTGATCGTATGGGCACAAAAACCCTTCACCTCCACTCGACTTTCCATCTACTACCGTTTTCACACGAAACTGACGCCCGATCGTTATATTCAACTTACCCTTCAAAAATCAGATTTTTTTGACATTTTGTTTCCAAATAAAATGCCCTCACATACAACGCCCGGATATTGTATTTGAATAGAACACCTGGACGTTTTATTTGAATGTTGCGCAGGCAGCATGTGTCGTAAAATGAGTATATATGGGTTCTAAATGTGTAGGGGGGGGAGGGATATACATTGGTTTTAAAGAGCGTTCAAAAGGGTTTTACTCCTAACGAGTACGTATTTTTATTTTTTTTATTTTTGAATTTATAAGAAAGTATGAAGTGGCGTTAAACCAAAGGTTTGTTGCATTGCATATTGAGACAATATATTCATTTTACATTAAAAAAAAAAAAATCAATTTTGAGACCCTACTAAAGGTACCACCAATTTACCAAATATAACAACAACAGGATGTTATATTCGTATACAAGTGTGGATGCGTTTTCGGGTGAAGATGGTAGTTCATTCTTGCTGTCATCGGACATCCCCCTTTGCCTGACCACCCGTCGCCCTCCCTCCCCCCCCCGTCCTGACTCTGTCCTTTCACCCAACGTCATACCCGGTTCCCATTATGCCTCCTTAACCTTTCCCTTTAGCATGAACTATTGGAATTGCATACAACGTGCTGACCCTTACCGTGTTACTAAGAATGTTGATTAGTTTAGGATCCTCAACGTCCTTTGGAAACTCTTGAGCAATGTTTGACAATAGGAAGGATGTGACACCCCAACTTCACGCCTTGCGTACCTTTTACTGAAAATGCGAATTAGGGGTATACCAATGGTTTTAGGAAAGGGATTGAAGTTCCACGTCAGAGTTGAGATTTCGTATACGGATTTTGCCATACGTTATGCATGAATTCATACAGGTACTCTGAATTTTTTACAATAATAAGGACAACTAGGCAATTAAGTCTATGTCAAAATTGAGACAGAGATTGAGATATGAGAGAGACGACCAAGTTTTAACATAAGATGGTCATTTACAAACGTCGTCGACTCCATTTTCCAACAAGTGCACGTATCCTAGTAATCCTCCTCATTGTAAACCTTGCAGACAAAGGCATGTGGCTTGTAAAGTTTCTTATGCCGACACTCAAAACTAAAGACGTGGGGCTACCGAGAGACGATGACGGATCAGGGGATGCCCGTGAGTTCATTATAGATGGAACATAGGGGGAAATCAGTATTGATGATCACAAAGTCGGATCTAATGGAGGTCGATCAATTCATTTTGAACAAGAATTGATATGAACGATCTCTTTTCGTTGCCATTTATCAGACGTCTCACTAGCAGACCCATAGACCCATATACACCCGTCGTAAAGGAAATGTGGCGAATGGGCGTCGGCCACGAAGAAAGGAAGAAAGAAAGATGGATCACGCACAAAGGACTACCTAAAAAAATACATAATCCATAGTCCATGAAAAAAACACACATGGTTGAAGTAGTTTTCACCACATTCGATTCATTAATTACGTCATCGGTATTGCACACCTAGTATTATGCAATCGCACACATAGTCATACAAATAGTGAGTGACAAATTCAAACAAAATTATATATTTACTACTATGAACAGTTGAAAAATCATGAAAGTTATGAAGCAAATGCATATTTCATCACCCATTAATGTGGGATGCGTACATTAAAATACTAAAGAGAGAAGTAGAAAAACAAAGCACAAACACAGAGAGAGAGAGATAAATAAAACTTAAGATATGACATATATGAAGGAAGGATACTTCCATTCAAATTGTGAACACAATTTGATCCCCTAATTAGTTTCTAAGCGTCCCAAATATAGTAACATAAAAAAATGATCGACCAATTCAAGCACAATTACATACTTACACTAGTACGAAAAAATGAAAAATTAAGATAGTTGTGTAGCAAATATGAATTTTATCATCTATTAATGTGGCTTACACACATTAAAATAATAGACGAGGAAAAAAAGAAAGGGATCATAAACGAGAGGTGGTTAACGGGTCCACTAATATTTAGCATTACAAAAGTTATGAATACACCTCCCCGAAAACAAAACAAAACATGGGTAAGGAGCTAGAATTTATTTTTTTAAGCATCTTTGCCGTTAATATACATCTAGACTATGAAATTTATGAAATTCTTAAAATGATGAAAATGTGAAAAATTATGAACAATCCCTTTCTTCAAGGACGCAAAACAAACGGAGGGGGGAAGAGGTCGTAACTTTTAGCATCTTTACTACTTCAAAATTCTCAAAATTTGAATTGTCCAAATTCATCCGGATGTCTTGAGGGGGTGTTTCAAAATTTTAAGCATCTTCACCACTTCGAAGTTTTCAGAATTTTCAATGTCTGTTTGCATTACGATGTAAAGAGGATATTAATAATATTCAATATTTTGAACGCTTTAAATTTTCTAGAATGTTCAACATTATCCGGAGGGAGGGAACATTCATAATTTTCGACACCTTTTAAATTGTTGAAACCCGATTTTAGAATTTTCACTTTAGAATTACTTTCAAGAAGGATGCAGCAACTTGTTGACCACTTGTGCCACACATAAAGACAAAGGAGAAAAAAAACGTTAATGATGACACATAAGAAGGAACGATACTACTATTCAAACTATAAATATAATTTTAGGAACATTCTTTTGTCTCTTTCAATGAACCTTCAGCGTGAAACAACCTTAATCATATCTCAAAATATTGACGTGGACAATGGATCATCTCACACTCATTTACTTTCATAGTCATCACCACGCTTAGCCTAATTATGTACGTCTTGTTCACCCCCATCCCGTAGTCTGATGCAGCAGCACGTCAACCCATTATAGTTGTCATTATCTCGTCATTCCTCTTTGATTGCGCTCTCTCATCTCCTACAAATCGTACTTTTTTACTCAGTGAGTCGACGCTCATAATCCCGCTAGCTTCCAAGTTAGATTAGAGATAAATAAAGTCGTACATATTAATTTTATAATTTTGGGATGCATGAGCAAGAGGGAAGCGAAAAAAGGATTAGGTAATGCTTGTAAGTTACATTTTTTGATCATGGTGTGAGAAAATTAAGGTTGAGGGAAGAAGGCAAGAAAATAAAGATCCAAGCGAGGGTTAGATGCGCAACGCCAAGAAGAAACAAAACACTTTTGATCATCAATTGAGAAGGAAGGAGAAGGATAATGATAGTTAGAATTGCAAGTAATGAGGGACACCGCATGAGGAAAAAATAAGGTTTATTTACACGGCATGCAAAAACAAAAAACGGAGAGCCTAAACTTTTAGGGAATAAAAGATGTAGACTCGCCACAGAGTTTCGACGCCCAGTAGGATACCTCTTGATTACGAACTGATACAAAAAAAAAAAAAAAAACAGAATTACAAGTTGCGCAATTACCCTCTCATCTTCTCAGCCAGGACTACAGTACAAAATTTCAAAGAGTTGAAAAAAAGGGTCACGGTCATCAAGACTTAGTGACATATGAGCCTTTGTATGAGGTTTTTTCCAAGGTCGCGTAGAAAGTTATGAGTTGCAAATTTTAAGTTCATCACAAGGAAAGCTAGGTTAAGTGGGAGTGATGATAATAAAAAGGTTAGCCAATAGACACAAAACAGATACAAACGAAAAATGTGTGGGGCTACAAGGGTGTGGCTTGGTTCCCTCACCTACAACTTGAAGCTCACAGTTTGGATGCTCATTGTTTGTGAGACATAATTGTTATAAAATGTCAACTGCGTACGAGAGGCTTACAGTGGGAGCAAAGTATCATATATGTATGGTAAGGAGAATAATAAATCGCCGCATATAGGAGCAATCGATTATATTTTCTACAAACATTTGATTTTATTATATGGTCCGGTTTCCAACACGTGCAACTTCTAATTCATAGAATGCAGTCAACAGTATAGGAGGATGCCCTTCCCTGGGAGTGCTCTTATCACCTCCAAGGGTTGGAAGGAAAAAATATATATATTCCTTCCCTCCCCCCCTCCACAAGTATTCAAAATTAAATGATTTCATTCATCTAGTTTTTATGGTTTTAAACTTAGGTGTATATCTCAAGTGTTTGTGGATGTACAACCTACCTACTACTACTCTTAAGCCTATACAGGAGACCCTTACAAACACAACAATCAAGGGGATGCATGTTGCCCCCGCCCTAATCTATGGCGGTTAGGGAGTAGGATTGACCCTCAGTGGGAGGGG
>BFEA01000541.1:472555-486051 GCA_003427395.1 Chara braunii | reverse complement strand
ACACTAACTCCTATGGCTCTAGCACGTGGCGAGCAACTACAGCAACTACCTATAGTAATGAAACTTAAACAACCTAGTCATCTCATCCAGTCACATGCAAACCAAACCACAAATRTAAGTACTATCACGCTCCCAAGTTCATTCCATATAAATAGTTCGTGAATCTTCCAGTTCTTGAATCSTTATACYCATCTTACATAAGACATAGAGCTGGAYCATTCGCCATGGAAACAATGYCCAACTTGTCTTTATGATATACACGAACAGKTTGCACAACTACTTCTTTCTTCTTTTGGGCARATGACTAGACCATTCACCATGGAAACAATGCCTAGTCACCCTAAGCTGTTTAATATCCAAAGATTTTAATATTTCTCWGATTTTGATAGAAAGAAGAGAYGAATATGGGCAGGKGAMTGAACCATTCACAGTAGAAACGATGTTCAACTTTCCCCAAACTATTTTCATTTATACTYTGCATTTTCYCTTYTCTCTTCYTAATGATATGGCTTAACGCTGGACCATTCACAGTAGAAACAATGCCCARCTGTCAGTTCACATGCAAATATACATAAAGTACTTTCCTTTATACTTAGTTTAATTTATGWGCGTGGTTTTCAGGCTAAGCSATTCACCATGGAAACAATGCTTAGCCTTAGACCAAAAATCCTCCCTCAGAATAAAACAAGAATTTAAACCCTTTCAATCAGGCAAAACCCTCAGAGTTAACTAGAGTAGYCAGGCMATTCACAGWAGAAACAATGYCTGGTTCCCTAGAAAATAATAAAATAAACATAGCAACCAGACCATTCACAGTAGAAACAATGYCTRGTCCTTCAGAAAACARTCAAATAAACATAGCCYTGAGCCATTCACAGTAGAAACAATGCTCAGGCTTTGGTTGRCCCTGTCAATCACAAACAGCCTGCCTTCCTCCCACCTTCYCCCARWTTATCCCTTTGTCTGCTTTCAGTCAGAATAAAGAAGGAACTTGAACTTCACTCTCACACATTCCTTCCTTCTGATCTRATTGGGTCCTGAAGAGAAAACAATAATCATAGGGACAAACTCATGCATACATCAGCCATATTGCAGGGGGATAAACAAACATTGGTGGTAGTAGGTTGTACAGCTGGAAATGGTTTACCTGACGATTCCCTGCCTCCAGAACTCCTCTTGAGTTTCGGCAGAGCTCCCGCAATCGGTGGGCGGACTCCCTACAGAGTCTTGACGCGGACCTACGGGTTGCAATCCCGCCTGCCACCTTCCTCTCGTAACCAGCAGACTAGACTTAGAGTTAGAAAGATAGACGTAGAAAGATGCGAGACCCTCAGATCCGAGAACGGTGCTCTCAGTCTCGCAAGAAAGGGCCTTGTAATCTTCAATTCCTGAGGGCCCCGCAATGGCATCCAATGTGGCAGCTTGGTCGATTCAGCAGCCAATCGTCAAAATCCATTCTCTGCCGACTTCCCGAATCATAGCCCTAACCTCCTTCGCCACTATTCTACTGAGCGGCAGCCGCAACTACCTTTTCCTAAGTTCAGCTGTCGTCGTACAGCAGATCGCAACAGTCAGCCGCGGCCGCAGGGGTACTCAATGGTATGCATTAGTCAACAGGGGCAGCCGCTGTGCGCGATCCTCAGTCGCATCAGCAACGCTCAGCGGTGATCAACAGCAAAAGGTGACCATGCCTGTCCAGTTCACAACAACAACCAGTGCGTAATAGCGGCTAACAACGATTAATAGTGCATGGCACGCAGCAGCAGACCGCGCGCCGTACACAGTAGCATATGCGCTAAGTAGTGCCTCCGGGCACGAACTGTTGCTGCTGCCAACAGCCGCTGTAGGCTGAGGGCAGGATACCACTGTACTAGCTGTATTACGAGAAAACTCAGAAAAAACTACCCTATGGAGCACGTTGAGAACTCAGCATGCCTACCTGAGGCCCGGTGTTTGTACTATGAGACTGTGTTGGCCAGTCCGTACATGGTCGCAACCCAGTAACAGTAACAGAGAGTATGGCTTTTGCAACAGTCGCCCCCTCCCCCCTCTGCTCTTTGTTTTCATGCACAGTCAAACGTATAGTGCACTCTCTACTGCGCCTGGCTCARCAATTCGCCACCTCCGAGCGTCTCAATCTGACTACACCTGGCGTTGTCATGCGCCCAGGTTCGTCCGTTCTGCTCTCCCTTCTGACTTTCGGTCGTTGCCCAGCTCGTCGCCCACACGCACCCGCTACAATGCCCTGTCCAGATTCATCTTGTCTCCACCGCAGTGGTCCCTGCCGCTTCCTTCCTCTGCAGGGAAGTTGTTCGCTGGTCCGCTCGTCACTCCACCCCCAACACCCTCTCCCTCTGGGATGGACCCAACGTAACAAACCGTCTGAATTCCTCCCCGGTCTCACCACCRGACGTCTTTACTTCCTCGAACGCACCTGGCACTGAACTCGCCCAGGTTCATTCCCTCACGTTATCACCCTCTTTGACACTTCATTCCTCTTAGCTTCGCGCAGCCGCTGTCCATACTAACTCTAAATCTACTCACCTACCACCAAGGCTAACGCTACCTGCTAATTCGCCCGACTTGAAAACTCATAGCATCTGTTGTCCCTTGCCCAGTTCTATCAGAAATCGAGTAGTATTCTCGATTTTCTTGTTTCCTCTAAGTCATCTCCGCCATAGCTCCGCGCGGAGGTTTCCTTACTAACTCTTATCCTACTGACTGTCTTCTAAATCTAACCTTCCTATTCAACTCGCCCTACATAANTTCCCTCACGTTATCACCCTCTTCGACACTTCATTCCTCTTAGCTTCGCGCAGCCGCTGTCCATACTAACTCTAAATCTACTCACCTATCACCAACGCTAACGCTACCTACTGATTCGCCCGACTTGAAAACTCATAGCAATTGCCGTCCCTTGCCCAGTTCTATCAGAAATCGAGTAGTATTCTTGATTTTCTTGTTTCCTCTACGTCATCTCCGCCATAGCTCCGCGCGGAGGTTTTCTTACTAACTCTTATCCTACTGACTGTCTTCTAAATCTAACCTTCCTATTCAACTCGCTCTACATAAAAACGCCTATATAGGCCCTTCCCCCGCCTAAATCCATGAAGTATCGTGTTCACCACTATTTCTTTTTTGCGCCCGAATCTTTCTTCCGCCATCCCATTTTCCCACATGCACCTGGTGCAATACCCTGTCAGGTTCATTTCACCATTTTTCCTTCCTCCGCGCACCTATTCTCTTTATTAACCCACTATTCTACTAATCCCTTACTAGAAGTAACTTCACAGTCCACCTCGCCTACACGGATAACCCCCACCCATCACCTTTCCTTGCTTATTTCTGTTAGGAACGGCCGAGCTCGACTAACTCTTCTTCTCACTTTGGCCCCCTCCCCACCATCGCTCTTTTACCCGTCTCAGTCTCGCAATAGACCCGGGCGCGGATCGCGTCTGGGTGCATTCACCTTTTCTCTTCGTTGTTCCTGCTTAGTTCATTGTTGCTCTCCCTTCAATCGGCCCCTGCCTTGGCCCCCGTCCAGGTTCAGCCTCTCTCTTCGTGGGCTCACCTTAGTGCCCCGTCGCTCCTCCGCCTTTGCCCGCGATAGTCCATACTGCAGTGGCCAGCCCGACAACCGCAGCGCTCCGCTATCCGTCTCTCTACCTCGCCTTCCCTGGCCTAGCGCTCGTCACCCCGGTCCCCGGATGCTGCGCAATTCGACGAAAACTTGGGTGTCAGAAACAGGAAACGTCTGGCCGTCGGCCCTTTTCCTGATTTATTCGCGTCACCCTGGGCGCGAGCCATGCTACTTCTCTGTATCGCTCCAATTCTGACGGATGTCCCGAGGGTCCTGCCCGGGGTAATGCCCCGCGGCGGCACCAAATGGCCGCTCGGCCTATTGCACGGGGAGGGTGGGGCGAACACCGTCCCCCTAGCCACTCCGCACGCACCCCGCTGGTCTGTACGTACCCGGCGCGGTCTGCGTCCGGGTTCGTTCCGGACCCTTGCGCACCATCCTTGTTCAGGGGCTATGCTAATCTCCTCGGTATCGTTCCAATTTTAACAGATGTCCCGAAGGACTTTGGCCGGAACAGTGCCCCCACGGAAGTGCATGGGCCACTCGCCTTGTGGCTTGACCGTTCGTGGATGCACCCACTACGGCAGGCTCTCGGCCATATCCCGAAAGAAAACGGGACCCAAAAAATAAAAATAAAAATAAAAATAATAAAAATAAAAATAAAAATAAAAATAAAAAGCGTTTTATTACAAGATCTAAAACGGGAACTGGGAGCTACTGGCACCTCGCCAGTCCCTTAGGTCGGGCCCGTCACTACGCATGTCACCAAAACTGAGGGGGGATAGCCCCGTCGGGCCCTCAATCCCTCGGTATTCTCCTCGATGCTCTGCTGCCACCGCGCCGACGTTTGCCGGCCTCGATCCCCGAACCTCCGTTGTAATAGTCCGATGCCGTAACCTATAGCCCAAGCCTGAGACCAAAACACTCCGAGTGCCATATAAGACGGTGCGGCGCGGCGCTTTGGGCCAACAAAAACGGCTGCGCGGCTCTCAGTGCCCACGCCGGCTTGCTTATATCATGCCATATTTGCCCCGCTCGCCATCCTACGACATCCCGCTCACCACACGAAATCACCCCATTATTATCGATGTCGTCGTCGGGGTCGTTCTCCGCATGCGCGCTTGACCTACTAATAAAAAAAAAAAAAAGTATCCTTAATCCCTGCTTAAAAAAATAATAATAATATCACCAACCGAAATGACCGAGGTCCGGGCCGGCTTTACGATAAAATAACAGAAAAGAATCATGCGCGCCTTAAACCTGCGCGCCCACGCACTCGCTATTGCGGTCAACCACCCAGTCAAAGCAATTACTTACGCAGCCGTGCTTAGCGCGGTATACTTAGACTCTAGACCAAAACTATTTTCTGTCACTTGCAAAAACCAGGGCGGATACCCTTGTAAGGGTATTCGCACCGACACCGTCTCCTGTTTTGTTTTGAGGGACTAACTTTGGCAGGGGGCAGACCGCTCTATAAGCTTAGGTAGTCTGTCTCACTGCCTCGCACAGACTGGATAAGAGAGGAATGAACCTGGCAGAGGATCAGACCGCTCTATAAGTTTAGGTAGTCTGACCTAATGCCTCGCACATGTTGGAATCCAATCGCTATAATTTGACTATACTATATTACTATGTTATTAAGAACAGGCTAGTCAGACCGCTCTATAAGTTTACGTAGCCTGGCTATAGCTTATCATAATTGAAGAGAGTACAATTAAAGAGGTATAACTGAAGGTAAACCTGGGCAGACTGAGCGGTGTTCTAAGTTGAGTGGCTCAGCGTTATGTCCCCTTTGAAGATTAAAGTTCAGAGAGATATATATAACTTGACTATTTAAACAGTTCAGGGCGGCTAGAGTGGTCTAGTCATATGCCCAAAGAAGAGAGATGTAGTTGTACCCTCTGTCTGTGTATACTTGGCTAAGTCAGAATGCTCTATAAGTTTAGGTATTCTGACTTTAGGCCTGGCTAAGTTGAGCGCGCTCTGTAAGTTCAGGTGGCCTGATATATGCCTTATGTAAGTTGGGTATAAAGGGGTAACTCACTGAGGAAGCATGAACTATTGTTTGTTAAAGAGTTTGGGGTTGGTGAGAGTACTTACCTTTGTGGTTTGGCCTGCATGAGGCTGAGTGAGATTACTACTTGGTCTGGGTTTCATGTTGACAGGTAGTTACTTTAGAGGCTTGCCACGTGCTAGAGCGATAGGAGTTAGGTCAATTCCTGCATTTTCTAAGTTGACCTTATTTTACTTAGATCGATTCTTGCATTTTCTGAGACTCACTGTTATACTTGGACTTATATAAATTTTGGTAAGCTACTTTCTCTGCGGGAAGCGCTGCCGAAATTTCTACAGATTCAAGGAGTTAGACAAGTTTTGACTTGTCAAAGCTCAAATCGTCTTGTCTTTATATATGAATTAGTAAAAGTTTGGAAAGTCTCATTTTCTAGAGGGAGTGCTGCCCAAATTTTTGCTAATTCAAGGAGTTAGACAAAATTGGATTTTAGGAAGTCAAAGTTAGTCTCAAGTTCTAAACTTAGCCTTGTATAAAATTTGGGAAAGCACGTTTCTAGGGGGAGTGCTGCCGAAATTTTTGCAAAACTAAGAAGTTAGTCAAATTTTGTCGAAGTTGAACTCAAAGTTGGGGGTTGAGTTCAAATTTGACTTGGTATAAATCTGGGAAATCGATCCACCCTGAATAGGGGAGATTCTGCCAGGGTTTACCGTTGCTTTGGGCACTGTTTAGGGGTAGGCTTGGGGTCAGTCATCAAGGTAAGCTTTTGGAGCGAAATTGTGATTACCCTCCAAGGAGTAATAAAGTTAGTTTGGGGATTGACATGTCTTGTGTTACAGGTCTTCTTGGTCGTTCGATTCAGCATCTGGATTAGAGTCAGCCTGATCCTACGAAGATCATCCTTTGTTATCACTGATAACAAGTCGGTTGCCGACTCGTCGGTGTACGACTCAATTCCAACTCACTCTCCATATCCAACCTAAAAGGCTTTAGCCCTGATGACTTTATTGTTTGTTGAGGGTTTCACCCGGACTTTTATTGAATGACCATTTGACAAAAGTACTGAGTATTTAATTATGGTTGGTTGGACAAGAGATTGGGGCTTGCATGGTTGACTTCGTGTAGCGCGTGTTTTGTCGTTCAATTCTTGATGTGATTGCAGGTATGTCATGTGGCTCGGATTTTGGATTTGGATTGCCTGCGATCCCATATACGTACATATGGTTGTGAGGAGTCTCACTGTGCCTGTGAGAAGTGATCGTCGCAACTCTATCCCCCTTATGAGTGTGTGCGTGGGTGCGCTTAGGATGAATGTTTGTGAGGCCTAGGGGGGCCCATGTTAGAAACTTGCTCAAAGGTTGAGACTAAGGAGCACAGGGAAGACCCTCCCCTTTGCCTATTTGCGTCTTGGGGGTTTCTTAGTCGGACGTTGGTTTTGGGCCGAGATTCAAGGTCCTTGTCCAGGACATACTCTGCAGGGGAGGAGTTCCCCCTCGTACAGAGCCTATTTGCGTTGATCGTCGAAACACTCCACCCTGAAGGCGGGAATGTCGCGAAGGCCGAACGGCGTGTCCTTCAGCCGTTCAATATCGTGAGGAGTGACCCCTCGCGATATGTTCCTTTAGCCATTCAATATCGTGCAGGCCTGAGCCGCGATTACCACGTACGATTCGCATCGATGGTTGGTGTAGAATTGGTCTGCGGGCGCGCAGCTTTATGTTAGAATCCTGTGTGAGACGTTTCCGGCCCAGTGTCTAAAGGTTATGGGACCGCTGGCTCGCACGTAGGCGCAACGCTTGGGGTTATTGTAGGCCGCTGGCATCATCCGAAGAAGGGAGGGTACCCCAAGGTCGCGATTTCTGTTGAAGTAAGGTGGCCTTCGCCGTATCCTTTTTTTCTTGTGCTTTGTTTGCTTTTTAGGGATTATCATGGTTGGACGTTGTAGTCCGTGGCAGCCGTCAAAGTCAAACCCCTTGATTTTCGCCCAGGCCTGGGGTAGGACTCAACCCCAGGGCCGCAAGAAATGACTGTCACCACAGGTATGAACCTGTGTACCACCCACTCTACACAGGGTGCAGAAAGGGGTGTGTGATCTTCAACCGCGCATGGCGGTTGTCCAGCGTCGAGAGACTAACCCTCAAGGCGCGTGTCAACCGACACTTGAGTGTCGAACGCGACCCTCGAGATTAACGAGGACCACGTGAGTATGGGTACTACATAGTACGCCATCACTGCGACCACTTACGTGCGATTGCATTGCGAGTCGATATGAGTTAGCCTTACGTCAACGTCTCGCGAGCGACGCCTACTCGATTTCTGCATCGTAGAGTTATGGAACGGCTACCAAGGGGCTAGGAGCGTTGTCGCGTTGTTTGTGTTGTGTCGTTTCGTGTGTGTGTGTGTGTGTTGTTGTCTTGCGATTGTTAGAGTGATGTGCGCGTGGTGTGTAGGATGCGTCCTAGTCGACCGACGACGGACCGCGCTTGGGACTTCAGCCCCCCAAGATGTCGGTTCGCGTGCGGGTCCGATAGGCGTATTACCACGCGTACCCCCTATGCTACAGCGAACGAGAAACGCCCTCGGCTGGTCCACCTCTGCGATTGCAACTGATCAACTTTCGTACTGTGGACTGGTAGCTCGGCGGGGATACGCCCATCGAAGGGAGGTGACAACTCCCGTAAGGTGGAGGTAAGTCGTGCCTCGCGTAGGCCCTATCCAGTCGTAGGGGCTCGCGAGAGGTATGGCTGGCGCACTCGGCCGGAGCGGCTTTGTGGAAGTTCCATGTATATTTTGCGTCGAAGGATTTAGACCAACTCTTGTGTGACGCGGCCGGGAGGGTCCCACGCTGCCCTGGTGCGGTGCTGGGCCGATGCGCCCGACAACGGAAGATGGCTAGCACCTCGACACGGGCGGATGGACACTTGCGCGCCGATGGTGTGTGTGTCGACTACCACACATGTCTCCCACTGCGAATCCACAAAGCATCCCGAGGAATCCATCAACTGTAATGCATCAAGAAGCCAGCCTTGTGCGAACTCCCCATGTCCAGTACACGTTGTGTTTGTGTCTATATTTGGTCGAAACCCTGGGGCAATTACAATTACGATGTTCACAGGTTTTCAATACCAAAAGAAGGTGCTTTACTGCTTGGAGGAGCGGTGCCCGGAATATGAAGAGAAGGCAGACGGCTGTTGGAATCGAACGCTCGTCGCCGCGGTAAAGCGGACAATCGGGAAAGGGGCGCAACATTTGCCGACGCGAGTGGATGACGTGCGAAAGACATGTGAAAACATGTGCATGACACTTGAAAAAAATAACAATTCGCAGCCCTTAGGCTGCGGTATAGTGGGGTTCGGCATCTGTGTCAAGGTGTGAATATAAAACTAAAATCACAAATCGAAAAATCAAAAATCAAAAATCAAAAATATAATTTTGCACGGAATGAAAATAAATTTTTAGGGATGAAAAAGAAACATACACGACTAAGTACTCCGGAATATCATGAAATTTCTGCAGACATAACGACGTAACAGTCTCGCTCACATTTCCAAACATACGAAACAGATAGAAGATGAAAGACCTAAAGTAGTGGAAACGAACCAATAAAGAAAAAGTACTCACTTGGAAATGAAGGAAAATCCACGGCCATGAAAAGGAACAAGAACAGAACAACAAACAAGACCAGATTCGAGTCAGTATAAAAAAACAGCGGAGTTATAGGCAAGTACCACAGTAAGACGGAACTCCGACAGAGAGGAGAGTACATGAGTAGCACGCACATAATCATTACATATGATGAAAGTAGCTTCAGATTGAAGGCATATTGGAAATCGACGACGACAAGGACAACATAGAGAGCGACTGCGGGAGATCCTGAGGATACATGATAAGTACACTGCAAGGATAAGGAAAGTGGCGGAGAAGGACTGAGAACGAAGGGTATAAAAACTGAGGATGGTGGCTGAAATGATTACCTGAGCAGTGAGGTAGAAGGGTAATCATGACTGGTGTCGCATGCCATTGACATTACTTGTATGCTGTGAAAGTAAAACCTCGCACGTTCTGTCTACATTTGCATGTGTATGCTGTGAAAGTAAAACCTCGAACGTTCTGTTTACATTTGCATGTGTTTATCTCTATGCACGGTGCTTAGAACTTGCGGGCGGTACCTGCGATGATTGACACTGTATAGACCTATCACTCTTCCATTTTATATTCACTGTCTTTATCTCTCTCTCTTCATTTGTAACCCTTTTATTTCGTGATATCATAGTGGCGATTTGTTGGAGATTACTATAGCGCGGAGATTACTCAACGATTTTTGGAGATTCTATTTTACTTATCTGGTGTGTACTGAAGAAGAACAATGGGGTTTTGTATCGATTTCAAGTACGAAGACTACCTACCTGACGTTCCCAAGCTTCAAGGAAGATGTCGCGTTCGCGATCATCGTCAGACAGGAGGCGGCGCAAACACTCATCATCATCTTCCGGATCTCAAGGGAGGAAGCGCTCAAGAAGGGGGAGATCGAAAACTCCGAGAGATAGAAGACATAAGTCAAGATCACCATCGTCACGGAGAAGAAGGACGGAGTCAGGATCTCCAAGCTAGTTCTCGAGACCATTGTGGGAGCAAAGACGGAATGATTTCCCCCCACCTGGAAATCGAGCGTGGTTTACGACGGATCTTAAGGAAGAAATCTTTAAGCTCCGCCGGGAGATGGACAAAGTTCTCAAGACAATGGAGCAACTCACACAAAAGACGAGTGAAAAGCAGCCAACTCCTCCGAACAAGGAAGACACCGCAACGAAGCCTGAGCTATCTCTGGACGCGCTAAAGTCCAGCATTGATGAAGCACTGAAGCCGACAGAGATGAATCAATGAACCGACTCGTACCTGCACTCCGATCGTGTCGTCTTCGGTTCATCCAAACGGATATATGGGGACAATGGTTGGACTACCAACTTCAGTACATGGTAGCCGCAGCATTCCGAGCCGAAGCATGCCAAGCAGAAGCGCACCAAACAAAAGCAGATTGGGACGCGTAATCCCTCCACACCCCAAGAGAGGACGAACGAAGATTAATCGCAACGTGTCGGCAGCGAAGTCAAAGGCAAAACGGAGCATTAATTTCGGGGTCGAACCGATGACGGACATGCAGCTTCTTCGTCTTCACTACACTGACATGAAGGTCTTATGCAAGATGCATGACATCAGGTACAAGGACAAGCCGCAAGCGATCTCTGCGTTGAGGCAAGTTCCTGGATTGATCGCCTACAAGGGGCGGGACTTCAACCGGGATTCTGATCTTGAAACACATATCATGCCAGATCCAGATAACATCAGAGTGTCCAATACAACTGGTGGCGATACAAGTGAGGATGATTACGAAAGCCTTAGTACAAGATCAAGCGGGAGTGATGAGTATGACTCATCCGACACATCTTCGAACGTCGAAAAAATGTTGGGAAGGTAGAAGACACCTCAACATCAGACGACCTCACCACGATACAGAAGTGGGAGCAGATACGCAGGCTATCAACAGAAATTGAGCAACTAGTTAGTACAGGGAGTTTCACCTTGGTGTAGACATATGTACGTGGGGAGGACAGGAAGACATCCCGACAAGAGATGGATTGAACACATAAACTTGGCCAAGAATCCAAATAGAGGAGCACAGCGGAAACTATACAGTTGGCTGCACAAATTTGGTTGGGAAAAATATGTTCTCGTACCCATTTGGGCGGGAGTGAGATCAGAGGTGATAGGGATGAAAACAACACTGATTACGAGACTGAATCCATTATTGAATACAAGGGGAAAAGACAGACGGACTCGGAAAAACCGAGGACGAAGAAGGAGAAAGAGGAAAAATAATGAAAACAATGAGGTGAATCAGAATATACCTGTTTTGTTTAAATCGGTTCGACCGGGTTACACTACGAAGTTAACATTCATACTTCAACCGAAAGCAATGATTTACTTCACAACTTGAAAACTATGGAATGAAAAATGGAAAGTAATTAAACGAACATTTGTAACAACAATTGTGAAAATTGACAACACAAAGTTTCATTTAAAAAAATGCAGAAAACGGATCGAAAATGAATGTATCTTCTATGTGATCCAACTGGTGCATACGAGACCGAAAACAAACAAACACAAAAATATTCTGATTAACTGTTTGAGGGCACCATGGAGACGGAGGGAACTGTATAAATTACCGTCAGATGATATACTGATTCTTCTGTCAAAGGTGGGATCGATTACCGGAAAGAAACAAAGACGAACAATTAAAGGCATCTTCACACGAATTTCAAAGAAGAAGTTTGCATTCAATATCAAGAGAAGGCTGATATTTAAGATTTCATTTGATGCATGTTTTAATCTGAAGCAAGTGAGAAACACAACAACCAAGTCTATCTTGGAAAACGTAAGTAATAACAATTTGGTAAACGATTTGACAGCTCGGATGTGTGTGATGTTTAAAAAATCAAAGACAGTCGGAGAAATATTACACAATCACTGCTTGCAGATTAAGTAAAATCACAGAAAATCAGCTCTTGTGGAATGCAAAAAACGTACCCCATATGAACGAAAGAACTGAAAAGGAAGAAATTAAAAGGACAATCATCACTACCATTGCAAGTATACCACGACCACTAAGGAAGAAAAGAGAAATTAAAATAGATGTCTCTACTTGCATCGAAAAGAAGAATGATATGAAGATTTTTTTTCATGTATCAGAAGTATGGGAAGTAAAAAGAAGATTGACGCAATGTATCCTATCACCATTGGACATAAATCATGGAGAAACTTTTGAAGAATGCCGTAAAATTTGGTACGAGAAGACCCGAAAATTATTTATGGAATCGAATCACTACGAAATTATACAACAAACGGAATTTGAGATCACTCAATTGGTCAAAAATACGTATCATGGATGTGGGCTGAAGAAAATCGCAAAATGGGATGAACAGGGATCATACGAAAATGCGTATACAATTCTAAAAAACAAGGACGTCACCAGACGCCGACCAATTGTGTCGACATATAAGGAGTCATCTCGGAAAGCATCGAAGGTACTATCAAGAGCTATCAACTTCATGTGTCAAGCATTGCAAGTTGGTTTCTCACTAAAAGGAACGAGCCAACTACTATTTAGACTGAAGAAATGCAATCAAGTAGCAAAATAAACATACGGGGATCTGACGACGATAATCTGCTCTATATACGACGTCAAAGATATGTTTTTGAATCTCGATCACACACATATCTTAAACGTTATGCAATGGATGATGAAAACGACGAAAGAAAAACGAAAAAACCACTTGTGTTACAAAATGAGAGGAAAATACATGAACTTTGGAAAAGCAAACGGAACCTGCGGATGAAGAACATTAAAAATCGAGTGCCTAATGAATTTGTTGTACTATGACATGAAACACCCATACTTCAAACTTCAAAGTATAAGGAACATTATTATGCCAAGTAATGGGGATACCAATGGGGAAGGACTCTAGCCCACCCATTGCAACATGGTATGCGCGTTCAACGAGTACAGATGGTGTGCACAAACTGGAATTGATGAGAAACTTATTCATGGTATGAGTTTTGTGGACGATGTAATGATGATCATAATAGCAAGTAAGAAAGATTAAACGAAAGAGTTGGAATGTCTGAAAATTTTTCAAATATGCTACCACCAATCTCTAAAACTTGAAATCACACTAGACAACACGAACAAAGAATAAACATATCTGGAAACAAGGGTGACAAAATCAATCAACGAACAGAATCATAAGATATGATGAAAGTAGCTCCAGATTGAAGGCATGTTGGAAATCGACGACGACAAGGACAACACAGAGAGCGACTGCGGGAGATCGTGAGGATAGATGATGA
>BFEA01000541.1:461355-472190 GCA_003427395.1 Chara braunii | reverse complement strand
TCTCTCGTGTTAGCTCTTAGTCTCATTGATTTGGTTACCTTAGGGCTGCGTCCCCCGCGCCCACGCGGTAGACAATAAAAACATGGGACTGATGGGATCGTCCCCATGCAAATCTTCGTTTCCAATTTGCCTTCAATTTTTTTTGAAAATTAATTAAAAAAAGAATAAGGATTTTGCGGTAACCTCCGGAGGTTACCCCAAATTCTCCCCACCCGTGGGCCGGCAGGCCGCTGGCAAATGGGTTCGCGAATGGGTTGTTTGGGGTCGAACCCATTGCGTGTGACCAGCCATGTGCACATTTTTTGGGGGTTTTACGGTTTTGGTACCCAGTGTGAGCGTGCCCTGAGAAAAGAAAAGGTATCCCTTGGCGTTGTGGATGGCACTTCCCACTCGTCCGGAAACCCGAATCCGGTACTTGCGATACTATTGGCCAAAGGGCGAGGGCGACAGATCGATGATGTTGATTTTCGCACCCGTTGAGTGCAAACTCTCTTTTTTCCCTATTGCCGGATTCTGTTCCCGTTCTGAGGTTGTGGGCAGGTGCTGGTGGAATGTGAGGTACTTAGTTTCAGACGGGGTAAGCTGACGGACGCCCCCTTCTGTTACTTTTGGACTAGTCGCGAACTTTGCCGGGACGGGATGCTGACCAGGGGCAAGGTCCCACTTGCGCAAATTAGGAGATTTCGGCCGTTGATCCTTGATATCTACGGTCAGTATCTCTTAATTTGTGCAAGTGGGACCTAGCCCCAGTTTCGTGCAAGCCACCGCCGCCCTTCACAGGTCTGTTGTTCGCCGCCTGTCGGGATCGCGCGGACGTCCTTGAAGCCCTGCGGTCCGCCTGCCCTCGCGCTCGCGCGCACGCGGGAGCAGGCCGAGGGTGGAAACATTTGAACGATTTGTGAAAATTTCGCCTCCCGCCGCTCCCGCCAACTGCTCAATCCATCCTCGGCCTGACGGCGGGCAGACGTTGGTTTGGTTCACCACTCGATATATAACAGCCGCCCGTGGGCTGTGTAGTAGTCTGTGATTTGTCTATTGGAAGCTTGCTTGCGGGATAACGCTTGTGCTAAGATCGTCTTTCGTCTTCGGTTTTTCCTTCCTTGGCAGTTTTCTCTCCTCGTCACCTGCCTGCCCCATAGTCGATAATGGCTCGCACGAAGCAGACGGCTAGGAAGTCTACTGGGGGCAAGGCCCCTCGGAAGCAGCTGGCCACTAAGGCGGCACGCAAGTCGGCCCCTGCCACTGGTGGAGTGAAGAAGCCGCACAGGTATCGCCCCGGAACGGTTGCACTCCGTGAGATTCGCAAGTACCAGAAGTCGACTGAGTTGTTGATCAGAAAGTTGCCGTTCCAGCGTTTGGTAAGGGAGATTGCGCAGGACTTCAAGACCGATCTCCGTTTCCAGAGCTCGGCTGTGCTCGCGCTTCAAGAGGCTAGTGAAGCTTATCTGGTTGGTCTCTTTGAAGATACCAACCTGTGTGCCATCCATGCGAAAAGGGTGACCATTATGCCAAAGGACATCCAGCTGGCGAGGCGTATTCGGGGAGAGCGTGCTTAAGATGCTCTCACTTGAGATTTGGCCAGCTTGAGTGTGTTGGCTCTTTTCAATGGTGTATTTATACACCACCAATGTTGTTTAGACATCTGTCTTCTCTCCAAGTGTGCTCGTACCATGACGTCCCTTTGTACAGCCTCAGGTATGCGTGGTGGTTTCTTGTGTATTTCGAGTGAGGTAAGCAGCGTGAAGATGCGAGGGGATTCATGTTCTGCTCTGACGGTTTGCAATGAAGATGGGAGGGGATTCGTGTGCTAATCAGACGTTATGCATTGAAGATGGGAGGGTATTCATGTGCTCTTGTTTTTCGACTGTTCGATTGTAGCTAAGTCTCTGGGCCTTGGTGTCGTGGTGGTTTCGTGTGTATTTCGAGTGAGGTAAGCAGCTTGAAGCGTGAGGGGATTCATGTTCTGCTAATCTGACGCTATGCAATGAAGATGGGAGGGGATTCGTGTGGTAATCAGACGTTATGCAATGGAGATGGGAGGGTATTCATGTGCTTTTGTTTTGACTGTTCGATTGTAGCTAAATTTCTGGGCCTTGGTGTCGTGGTGGTTTCGTGTGTATTTCGAGTGAGGTAAGCAGCTTGAAGATGGGAGGGGATTCATGTTCTGCTAATCTGACGCTATGCAATGAAGATGGGAGGGGATTTGTGTGCTAATCAGACGTTATGCAATGAAGATGGGAGGGTATTCATGTGCTCTTGTTTTTCGACTGTTCGATTGTAGCTAAATTTCTGGGCCTTGGTGTCGGTTTTCTATTATCGCTCGTATGCCGATTGATCCGTTCGTTGCGGTGGAGTTTTATGTTGTGGTTGTGGTATGAGGTTACTTGTATGAGAATATTATGAATACGATGAACGAGGAAAAGAGGCGGTTGAGTATGAAGGGAAGGCATGCGGAATGTCGGCGCGCTCTTGAGATAATACGTGGCAGGAAGGAGCGAATGAAGAAGTATGTCCTGTCGGGGGGGTGTGCTAGAGACAACACAAGCCAGTTAGCAGGGACGGTGTTGGAAGGCTCGTGAATGACGGAGCTGGCGGAGGAAGCAGAGGTAGCTTTGAATTGACATAGTGACCGGACGGTAAAGAAGGCGTGTCGGGCGTAGAAGGACACAGAAGTGGGAGATTGTACGAGGGTTTTGAAAGTCGAATCCGATACGGATGACGAGGGTATTGCGTTGGCATTGAGCTTTTTGTGGTTGGACTGAACCATCTTGTGACAGTTGGTGGGTGGTGTGACAAGTGCCTGGCCTAGTAAGTATTTTTCTTGTCTTCCACGTATGTGACTTGTTGTAATCGGCGGTATACTTTTATTCCCTCGTAATTCTATTCTCATTCGGTGTACTTTTATTCCCTCGTAATTCTATTCTCCTTCAGCCGTGGTGTTGTGAATTGGCTATGGAGCGGGGACTGGACGATGAATTATGTCAGAATCTCGTTAAGTCCTATTAAGTTCTTGTGACTTGGTATGTGTTCTCCGTCGGTGATCCCTCTTCGAAGGCCTTCTAGAAGTTGGTGGGTGTTCTTTGCCGCTGACTCTCTATTTTTCTGCTCGCTTGGTTTCTTCTGTGGTTTGATGTTCTCCTACTTCACATTTCATGTGTTCGTTCTTCTTTCGCCACTCCGTTTTCTAATGGTTTTCACTTCCTCTCTTTGTTGTCTTAACGAATGGTATCCCTCGTCCTTATCTTCTCATCGTGCGTTTTGCTACTGTGTTCCTCGGCATTGTCTTTTTAACTTCTGCCTGAGGAATCCTCTTCCTGAACATAAACTAGGGTTTATCTTTGTTGTTGTGTACTGCAGGCTGAAGAAGTGCAGTGAACAGTCTAGCTTACCAACGGTCGTCGAATGATTTACTCGCCGTACATTGTGGTTATTATGCTGGTGATTATTTTTATTAACGTATCTGAGCGGAGGACCCTCCTTTATTGCCAGTATCTTCTTTCTCACCACCAGCGTATCACTTGATCATTAGCTTCTCTCGTTCCCATTTCCACCATCAGTTGCATTTTCTACCCTCCTCCGTTCCTTCGTTCTCGTTTTCATTGTTCTCGTTCCCATTTCCACCATCAGTTGCCTTCGGTACCCTCCGTTCCTTCGTTCTCATTATCATTGCCCTCCATTTCCACCATCAGTTGCCTTCGCTACCCTCCGTTCCTTCGTTCTCATTTTCGTTATGTTGGCAATGGCGGAGTTGTTTTTCCACGGTGATCTCATCGGCAGCATGCATCCCTTTCTTCGATCCAAGATGATGCGTTTTTTTTAAAAGCATTCTTTTGATGTCCAAACTGGTTGGCGCTCCGCGGAAATAGAGAACAGCCTGCTGCACTCCCCTATTCCCCTGCTCTCGCAATGGGTTTTCATACTATCATACATAGTACGCGCAGGGAGGTTACACACTTGAGGTGAAGACCGGCAGCCTTGGAGGGACATAATGTCATCGGCTATACAGCACAACGTTCTAGTCTTGGGTTCTTCATTTGTCCAAGCTGGGTTGCGCTCGAAGTCGTTAGAGAGTAGTACGCTGGACACCCCATCCCCCCAAACCCTCCTGCTCTTGACAGATCTGCCCTTTCTTCTCCTTCTACTATGGTCATTTTACGTTTGGTTTCTTTCCTCGTGTGGTTGGTAATCTTCTGGCTTGCTTCAGATCTTCATCGTGCGAGCATTGAAGGAGGCTCTGCTTAAGAGGAAGTGCAGGATTCCCTTGGACAGACAGAATAAATGTAGCACATATGCCGTGTGAGCACTACATCCCGCTCTGAATCCATGTGAATAACTGCGGGGTGGGATTCACCTGGCGCCAGCAGTCCTCCCGACTGTTAGGTCCGACACGCTGATTTGCTTTGGCGGCTCTCCCGGAACAGAACGCCCCCTTTTATTGGCTGCCCTAGACCGGAAATATAGCTTTGATAAAATCATTATTATGGTGCGTATTGTTCATGGGAAGGCGCTAAGGAGGTACTGACCAAATAGTGAA
Organism: Chara braunii; assembly: GCA_003427395.1. NCBI lineage: Eukaryota > Viridiplantae > Streptophyta > Charophyceae > Charales > Characeae > Chara > Chara braunii. The sequence continues at coordinate 467,656 of BFEA01000541.1, read as the reverse complement.
TGGCTTGGATGGACATGGGCGCGGAATGAACGTGAATGATTTTGAAGGAGCTGCCCGTGGGCAAAAACAACCTTGAAGAGTTGCAATGAACATACTTCAATTTTAGTGGAGTGGAGCAGAATCTGGGAAACAACCTTGAAAAGAGTTGCAATGAACATACTTCAATTTTAGTGGAGTGGAGTAGAATCTTGGATGCGGTGAAGGTCTGAACAGCAAAACTTGAGCAATTGGTGATATCATTTGCTGGGATGAGACGGCATTGTGAGGTTTACTCTCATTATTACGTGCTCACTGTATCCTAAAATGTCCGTGTGTGGGTGTTTTGTGAACTGGCACCACCACCACCTACACGAGTAGATCCTAAATCAAATCAGTAGCAAACAACAAGAAGAATGCTCAACTGCTATATAGCCATCTCTTGCTTGCAGCGCCTTTTGTGTGTGTGTGTGTGTGTGAGAGAGAGAGAGAGAGATCCTAAATCGAATCAGGAGCAAACAACAAGAAGTATGCTAACTGTTATTGCCATCTCTTGGTTGCAGCGCCTTTTGTGTGTGTGTGTGAGAGAGAGAGAGAGAGTACTCTACATTGCCTATTGGCAGGGTGAATGTTGTCAGCTTGGCATAATGTTCCTGGCTAGGAGTGGCAACTGTGCTGTATTTTTTGACCGGCTGGCTCTGCTACATTTTGTAGTGGTAAAACCTTGCAAGTCACTGCGAACAGCTGAAGATGCCAGTATTGCAAAAAGATACGTCTGCTGGAACCAGAGGTGGGAAACTCACCGTCTCGGAGACCTTTTTGAAAAAGAAGGGCCGAGTTCGGCAAAGCTAAGTGACAGCTCCAATGTGCTATAGTCATGCTCGAAAGGCATGAACCTGGTCATGGCTATGGCGAGGTTCATACCCTCTAGCCAGACCTGACCATCATGCTGTCGTAATTGTGTTGATCAAGGAGCCGTGTCATCTTATTACATGGGTCAAAGACTTGGTGTGCCGTCTGATTACTTCTTGCGCCGTCTATGTGGTTCTGCTGACCTGTAAGGGAGAAACACACAAAAAGGGATGTTTTTGAGGTGCGCACGTTGCTTGGCAGCTTTTGCGTCCGATTGGAAATTGTCAGGTGCTTTCAGATGCATGGCACGGCTATGCGATGTTGAATGGCGATTTGACTTGCTCTTCACAACCGGAAGCTGGCCGTCTTTCAGCGCCTCTTCGTTATGGCAACAGAACTGTGAACTGTAACCTTCAATCTTAGATACTGTGCCTGATCCATTTGTGGCTGCAGCCTTTCATCGCCTCGTCGTTATGGCAACAGAACTGCGAACTGTAACCTTCAATCTTAGATACTGTGCCTGATCCATGTGTGGCTACAGCTCCGTTCTATACACATGCTGGCTTGTACGGGTTTTCGTCAGAGCGCTTTGTCACCCTCGTAAGCGCAAACTCCTCACTGATTGAGGGATGAACGCCCACTGACGCGTCAAAATCTTCCTTCCGAGCTAAGCGCAACAGCGTAGCCCTGCGTGCTTACTGCACCACCATAGACACAGAGTGAACCACCACCAACTCAGATAGATCATTTTACTCTAAATATTCTATCAATGAGGCAATCTCGAGATTACCTAAATGAGGTATTCATGGAACTAGTGTTTATCAAAATTTCATGAGCGTAGTTCGAGCTCTCCTTCACCAATGTTTGTATTTTCTTTCTTGTCTTCTGGTATTAACTTCTGGTCCACTTTTGTCAACTTGTTCAGTACAGAGAAAAAGCAGGCACTTCCTAAAAAAATTCGACATTATAGCCAATGAGATTTGAAACGGTACCCCTAGTTTTCTCCAATATCATCCAGAAATGTCCCCACTGGCAACGTGCACGAATCAGGGTATTACTCACACGGAGACCTGAAGCCCCAAATATCTGTGGCGTTTGGTAAGATGTATTTGTGCCTTTCGGTGCATGTGCCGTGCGAGTTGTGTCCACGAAGTTGTGTGACACACGAGGTGTGTGACACACGAGTGGCGGCTCTGACATTTGTGCCTCAGAGAAGTGCACGAAGTCACACTGGTTATACCCAAAATTATACAGATTTTTTTTGTTTTTCGTTTGCAAATGCTGAAATAACACGCGCCGGTGTTTTGCTCATGCACTAATTTTTGAAAGGGATAACGTGCTGAAGACCCCCATAAGTTGACAGTGGTTTGTTGTTGTAATCTTGTCTGCATCCCGGTTGGTTTTGTCCCGTTATTCGGTCTACGCAGGTAGCGGTGTCATCTGGGCTTTTTTATTGTTTTGGCATCCTGGTTGGTTGTTTCCCGTTGTTCGGCCTTTTCGAACGCGGGGCGGTGTTTGCATGTGGGAATCATCATCCAGAATTGTTTTTTATACCCGTCCTCCGGGTTCTTTTTGTTTTTTTTTTGCAGACAACAATGCTTGACATCCTGGCTGGTCTTGTCCCGTCGTTTGGCCTGTGAGCAGGGGCGGTGCTTGCATGTGGGACTTGTCATCTGGGATCTGTTTTGTTGGCCCCTGTTCCGTATGATTTGGCTGTTCCCTTCCTCTTTTCTTTGCCTCTTTGCCTTTTGGCTGTGTGCGTCAAAGCACAACCGCTAGTCAAACTTTGATAACCGGTACCCTGACAAGCTCCAAGTCGCAGTGATACCCCCCCAATATTCAAGCTCGATCACTCCTTCCAGATCATGATAACGCCTTGCACTCCGATCAAACTATCACCATGCAATTTAAAACACTACATTCGAATACCTGTACTCTAACGAAACACGTGTACCACCAGCCCTGTACTAGTGAGTAATTGTAACGGTACTTCGTTCAAATAGATCATGTATCCATGCTCTTATTTTTTACCCACAGCAGCACACAGTGAACTGTGTCGTTGTGCACATTTGAATGGCAGCAAGCGCCACACTCGCAGTAATCACCGTAACCAACTGTAGCAAGAACGCAGCCGAAGCAAACAGCAGAATACACAGCAAAAGCGCAACAAAGGGTGTTGTAGCGGCCAAGTTTCTCGGTGGCTTAACACTGCCTCGGACGTTCGGTATTAATCAGCAGTCGAAATATAGCGCCAGCGGCAACCAGAACATGACCTATCGTCGGGCAAACAAAGTCTGGTACTGTACAACACGACCTGCTAATGGTGGCGCACGACCTGCTCTGATCTGCAGGTGCTTGAAGCAAAGCATCTTTGCTGCCCAGAATTCATCTGATTTGGTGCAACCACACGTGCACCGGAGAGTTTAGCGGGTGAGTTTCTGTCTTTCGCTCGCTCCTACCCTCAAAATTTGTACTCCCGCTTGCAGTCTGACAGTCTCTTATGCACACGTTGGGCGCTCTGCCAATGTGTACAACAAGTTGGCATCCTTCGTAAGAGCATACGAGGATACACTTGCCTTGCACCCTCGTATACAGAGGTATAGAGAGATGCTACTTCCGTTAGGAGGAATGAACAGAGCACCGTGTTCAGGTAAGTTCTCCAACCTCTCCTGATCCTGCCCCTGACTGATTTGTTTTCTTCGTTTGGGCATTCCCTTGTCTTCCCCGTTAATTCCCTTCGACGCTAGTCACAGACGCTAATGCTATATTTCTACCGATACCTCTAAGGAGCTCATCCGGACAACCTCGGGACTCACCCCTTCTTTTATCTGTATTCGCCAACAGCGAGCGGACAAAGTCTCCCTCCCTTCTCTTTAGTGCTCTGTGCTCCTCTGGCTAGAAGCATCTGACCAGCTTTTGGACCAGACGCATACCCTGTTACAAAGTCGCAATGATTCTGGAAGTCTGCTGACCGGCTACAGATTTGAGGCACACAACTTCGATCGTGATGATAAACGACTTAGCGTAATGGGGGGCGAACAGCGTTGCCAATAGTGCGAACGAGAATGAACAGGGAGATTGAGGCCAGCACGTCTAGGAAGGAGTAACCAAAGCAACGTGGAGAAAGAGGGAGATTGAGGCCAGCACGTCTAGGAAGGAGTAACCAAAGCAACGTGCGCAATCTTTCTCCGTATAGACTTGATCTGGAAGGAGGGATTAATGGCAAACAAAGAGGTGGAGGCACCCACAAATAGAAACCATATGGACCAAAAAAGGAGGAATGAATCTCCCCCTAGAAAATGGAAAGGTACATGTCCAGTTCCACCCTCTTTTCACTCGTGCCTGACCACATACCACGCAGCCCTGCATGTACCATTGAAAGCGCTCACACACTCCAACATCCGACTACACCACCGGATTCGCTACGGTAGAGAACCCTGACTTTGTCCTTCCTCATCCGATTCCCTCAAGGCTGTTCGTGCCATATCCGAACCCTTGCGCCTCCCCCGCGCACCCTCTTTTCCAGTTACTATCTTACTATTCTAACGTTAAAATTAAGATTACCATTGCATTCGCCTTGATTTGAAACGCCGAAATATCATCTTACTTCATTCGATTCTGTGGTGAATCGAGTGGAAAACCGATATTCCTCTGCCTGCCATAGATAAACTCCCGTCAACTTCGCGCACTAATTTTCCTTACTCTCAACCTACTAACCTATTACTAAAACTAACAACGGATCCGAAGTCGCCTGCCTCGAAAACCCCAGTTTTGACCTTCGGTTTGCCCGATTCCATCAAGGATCAGGCGAGAACTGCCCTTCTTTGCTCTGCCATAGCCACTCCTTCGCCCATACCCCGCATGCATCCAACGCAGTTTCGCATCACGGTTCACTCCACCATTTTCACCATCCCGTCGGCCTCATCCTCTCCTTCTCTCGCTTTCCCCGGTGCTGCTGAAACTCATTCCGACACCGCACGGTCTCACAACCGTGTGATGACACTGGCCGACAACACGAGTTGTGCTGTGCCGAGCTTCGAAGAGAACCTCCGATTAGACGATTGAATTAGTCTCCGCCCCTATACCTGAGCCCGACGAAAGACCATCACAGCCGCTTTGCTGCGGCTTTCGGCACAGTCCCTTCTGACCCCCCCTTGTTGCAGGGAAGTCCGCAGCCACCTCGGGCCCCCAACAGGCAAGCCCCTACGCCGTCTGCCTAAGTATGGGCCTAGGAAAACCGGGCCTGGTGCAGATCTTGGTGGTAGTCGCAAAATATCCCAATGAGAACTTCGACAAGCTGCTGTGGGAGAGGGTTCCGGCCGCTGCAACAAAGGTTTACATAGAGGAGCCCCCTTTTCAGATTTCTAACGGACAATCCTCCACACGGGTCGTGGCCACGAAGTTGGGAACGCCGGGCCTGCTGCAGATCTTGGTGATTGTAGCAGATATTTAAGGGGAGACCTTTGAGCATCGGGGTAAAGAAGTTCCGTCAGCATACAGCCTACAACCAGCCGTATTGCGCCCCAAACTATCCTGCCGAGGCACAGTCCGCCACCTTCCGTGCCCCATCGACATGGCCACATTCAAACTCCTCGCTGCTACCCGCAGTCTGACGGGCGACGCTCCCTCGGAAAGCCCCGACACTCAACTTTCTTTTGTTTCGTGGCCTCAACCACCCACCAGCCAGCATGCACGCTGAACCCCATAGGTTCACGTTTTCACTGACGACATGATTGAAGAATTTTGCCAGCATCCCGAACACGTGGGGAGTACGAAGAACTAGTAAGTCAACTAGAAGAGGAGCGAGCGCACGGTCCTCAACTACCATGACGGCTCTTAAAAACCGGCGTCGGGCCCGTCTCAAAAAGCTACAACGTAAAAATAAAGTAGCGATGATGAATAACACAAATATTTAGGAAAATTTTATTTGTCGAGTGGCGGTCAAAAATAAGGGAGCACTAGTATCATTCCGACGTCGTGAGGGAGGTAGCCCAGCCGGGCCCTCAACCCCTTTGCTATTCCTCACTGTTCCAATACTCCACCATCGCCGCTCGCCTCGACCCTTGAATCTTCTGGTTGGGAGTCCGATATTGTAACCAATCGTGCTGGGGCCAAGGCTGGGTCTGGCTTTAACAGATACCTAAATAAACCGATTGGTGTGACGCACAGGCCTACCGAACGCTTTTAAAGTCACATTGTTTTGTTGATGCCGTCCTCCACACGTATGCACAAATCATAGGCAAGCATATTGATCAACGAGACCTTAATCTTTTCAATCCTAGTTTAATCGAAAATAAAAATCTGGCTGATGACCAACGCCGACTTTCACGATCATCAAAGGTAAAAACAGATCACGCGCGCCTTAAGTTTGTGCGCCCACACACTCTCTACTCTAATCAGCCACTCAGTCACCCTAAACCACAGACGAAGTCGCGCCTCTCGTCGTATGCTGAACCTTTAAACCAAACTTATT
>BFEA01000541.1:433675-452474 GCA_003427395.1 Chara braunii | reverse complement strand
AGAGAGAGAGAGAGAGAGAGAGAGAGAGAGAGAGAGAGAGAGAGAGAGAGAGAGAGAGAAAAAAAAAAGACGAAAGGAGGAGAAGGTCACTAGTCCTAATCAAATCGTCCGTCCGTAATAGCAGTCAAATGTCGGTCACCCATCCTAGAGTTGTAGCAGCCAAATGTCGGTCACCCATCCCATAGTTGACAAACAGCCAAGTGTGGGACGGATCACTACTACACATATGAACTTGGCAAATTGAAGGTTAAACTAATGAAAAGCACATGCACATGATCGAAAGAGCAACCAAGTGTGAAACACAACACTACCACACCCATGAATTTGACAAAGCGAAGATAGAACTAGTGAAAACATACGCACATGAGTGAAAGATCAACCAAGTGTTAACCGGAACACTACTACATACATGAACTTGACAAAATGAAGATTGAACTAGAGAAAACACACGCACATGAGTGAAAGATCAACCAAGTGTGAAACAGAACACTGCTCTACATATGAACTTGACAAAGTGAACATTGAACTAGAGAAAGCACATGCACATGAGAGAAAGATCAAGCAAGTGTGAAACGGAACACTACTACACACATGAACTTCAAAGTGAAGATTGAACTAGAGAAAGCACATGCACATGAGTGAAAGATCAACCAAGTGTGAATCTGAGCACTACTACGCACATGAACTTGACAATTGAAGATTGAACTAGAGAAAGAGCATGCACATAAGTGAAAGATAAACCAAGTGTGAAACGGAACACTACTACACACACAAACTTGACAAAGTGAAGATTGAATTAGAGAAAGCACATGCACATGAGTGAAAGATCAACCAAGTGTGAAACGAAACATTACTACACACATGAACTTGACAAAGTGAAGATTGAACTAGAGAAAGCGCATGCACATGAGTGAAAGATCAATCAAGTGTGAAACGGAACAGTACTATACACATCAACTCGACAAAATGAAGATTGAATTAGAGAAAGCATATGCACGTGAGTAAAAGATCAACCGAATGTGAAACGGAACACTACTACACACATGAACTTGACAAAGTGAAGATTGACCTAGAAAAAACACATGCACATGAGTGAAAGATCAACCATGTGTGAAACGAAACACTACTACACACATGAACTTTGACAAAGTGAAGATTGAACTAGAAAGGACATCCACATGAGTGAAAGATCAATCAAGTGTGAAACGAGAAACTACATACTCATGAACTTGACAAAGTGAAGATTGAACTAGAGAAAGCACATGCACATGAGCGAAAGATCAACGAAGTGTGAATCAAAACACTACTACACACATAAACTTGACAAAGTAAAGATTGAACTAGTGAAAGCACATGAACGTGAGTGAAAGATCAACCAAGTGTGAATCGGAATAACGCTACACACATGAACTTGACAATTGAAGATTCAACTAGAGAAAGTATATGCAAATGAGTGAAAGATCAACCAAGTGTGAACCAGAACACTACTACACACATGAACTTGACAAAGTGAATATTGAGCTAGAGAAAGCACATGCACATCAGTGAAAGATCAACCAAGTGTAAACCGGAACACTATGACACACATGAACTTGACAAAGTGAAAATTGAACTTGGAGAAAGCACATGCATATGAGTGAGAGATCAACCAAGTGTGAAACGGAACACTACTACTCACATGAACTTGACAAAGTGAAGATTGAATTAGAGAAAGCACATGCACATGAGTGAGAGATCATCCAAGTGTGAAACGAAACACAACTACTCACATGAACTTGACAAAGTGAAGATTGAACTAGAAAAAACACATGCACATGAGGGGAAGATCAACCAAGTATAAAACAGAACACTACCATACACATGAACTGGATACTATGAAGATTTAACTAGAGAAAGCACATGCACATGAGTGAAAGATCAACCAAGTGTGAACGGGAACACTACTACACACATGAACTTGACAAAGTGAGAATTGAACTTAGAGAAAGCTCATGCACATGAGTGAGAGATCAACCAAGTGTGAAACGGAAAAAAACTACTCGCATGAACTTGACGAAGTGAAAATTGAACTAGAGAAAGCACATGCATTTGAGTGGAAGATCAACCACTTGTGAAACGGAATACTACCATATGCATGAACTTGACAAAATAAAGATTGAACTAGAGAAAGCACATGCACATGAGTGAAAGATCAACCAAGTGTGAAACGGAACACTACTACACACATGAACTTGACAAAATGAAGATTGGACTAGGGAAAGCACATGCACATGAGTGGAAGATCAACCAAGTGTAAAACGAAACACTACTATGTACATGAACTTGACAAAATAAAGATTGAACTAGAGAAACCACATGCACATGAGCGAAAAATCAACCAAGTGTGAAACGGAATACTACTATACACATGAACTTGATAAAATGAAGTTTTGAACTGGTGGAACACACTCATATGCGTCGGAGAGAGACTAAGTGTGAACCGGAACATCAACACATGCTTGAACTTGACAAAGTGAAGATTTGAACAAGTGAGACACATTCACATGAGTAGGAGAGCAACTAGGTGTGAACCGGAATATCAACACATGCTTGAACTTGACAAAGTGAAGATTTGAACTAGTGGAACACACTCACATGAGTAGAAGAGCAACTAGGAGTGAACCGGAACACCGACACATGCTTGAACTTGACAAAGTGAAGATTTGAACTACTGGAACACACTCACATGAGTAGGAGAGCAACTAAGTGTGAATCGGAACACCAACACATGCTTGAACTTGACAAAGTGAAGATTTGAACTAGTGGAACACATTCACATGAGTAAGAGAGCAACTAGTTGTGAACCAGAACATCAACACGTGCTTGAACTTGACAAAGTGAAAATTTGAAATAGTGGAACACACTCACATGAGTAGAAGAGCAACTAGGAGTGAACCGGAACACCAACACATGCTTGAACTTGACAAAGTGAAGATTTGAACGAGTGGAACGCTCTCACATGTGTAGGAGAGCAAATCGGAACACCAACACATCCTTGAACTTGACAAAGTGAAAATTTGAACTAGTGGAACACACTCAAATGAGTAGGAGAGCAACTAAGTGTGAATCAAAACACCAACAAATGCTTGAACTTGACAAAGTGAAAATTTGAACTAGTGGAACACATTCACATGAGTAAGAGAGCAACTAGGTGTGAACCTGAACATCAACACATGCTTGAACTTGAGAAAGTGAAGATTTGAACTCGTGGAACACACTTACATGAGTAGGAGAGCAACTACGTGTGAAACGGATCTCTACCAAGTGAGGGATGGGCCATGTATGTGAGTGAGACTTGCTCAAACACATGCGTGTAGCTCATAGATGCAACCAAGCATGAATCGGAATGTCATCATGTGAGAGTTGAGTCATGCATGTGAGTGAGACTTGCTCAAACATATGTTTGTGGCTCATGAACACAACCAAGCATGAACCGGAATGTCATCATGTTAGAGTTGAATCATGCATGTGAGTGAGACTTGCTCAAACACATATTTGTAACTCATGAATACAACCAAGCATGGACCGGAATGTCATCATGTGAGAGTTAAACCATGTATGTGAGTGAGACTTGCTCAAACACATGCTTGTGAGTCATGAATACAACCAAGCATGAACCAGAATGTCATCAAGTGAGAGTTGAGCGAGGCAAGTGAAAGAAACCATTCAAACACTAGAACAAGCATTGACAAAAGTAACGATTTGTTCCTAAGTGAGAAGTGGAGAGAAAGGAAGAGAAAAGTGAGTCTAACTCACAAAACTGCATGAATTCACAAGGGGAGAAGTAGCGATTCACATAGAAGTGAAGGAAAGGACAATACAAGAGATAATTTTCATATAATCACTAGAATGAGCAAGGACAAAAGTTACGATTTGCACCTAAGTGAAAGAATGAAGAGAAAGTGGTGAAATAATGAATGTAGCTCACTCAAATGCATAAGAACACAAGTGGAGAAGTAGCGCTTTACATGGGAGTGAAGAAATGGACAAAACAAGAGTTAATCACTATCTACACACTAGAATAGGCAAGGACAAAAGTTGCGATTTGCACCAAAGTGAAGAAACAAAGAGAAAGTGATGAAATAGTGAGTGTAGTCCACTCAAATGCATGAAAGCACAAGGGGAGAAGTAACGCTTCACATGAGAGTGAAGAAATGGACCAAAAAAAAAACTAATCACCCCCTACATACTAGAATAGGCAATAACAAAAGTTGCGATTTGCACCTAAGTGAAGAAGTGGAGAGAAAATGATGAAAGAGTGAGTGTAGCTCACTCAAATGCATGAAAGCACAAGGCGAAAAGTGGCGGTTCACATGGTAGTGAAGAATGAGCCCTTGGAGAGATCATTGCTAGTGAGAAGACTTCCTACCATCTACTCTAAGCCTAGGAAGGTTCCCATGGAGAAGGAGGAGAAAAGAAGAAAGTGGGGAGCGGAAAAGGAGAAGGATAAAGTACAAGAAGAAGAAGAAGTAGAAGAAAAACAAGAAGAAGAAGGAGAAGGAGAAGAAGAAGAGGAAGAGAAAGGAGAAAAAGAAGAAGAAGAAGAAGGAGAAGAAGAAGAGGAAAATAAGAAGGAGGAGAGAAAAAAGAAGAAGAAGGAGAAGAAGAAGAAAAAGAAGAGGGGTCTCCTCTTTTCCACTCACCTCCTTGATGTCTTGGACATGGAGCACAATCCTTGATGAAACTTCCCCCTTTCTTGCACACAACTCACCTTGGCTATGACTCTCTTCCTCCTCAAGCCCCTCTCCCCTTCCTTTCTTAACTTTTCCCAAGCTATGGCAAGTTTCTCCTACTATGGTTATGGAGTCATCCCCTCTAGGAGGGCTAATGAGACTCCTTTTAGCCTCTCTCCCTTCCTCACACCCTGGGGGCTATGGCGGATCACCTCCCTAGACCAACCTCACCTCCACTAACCTCTAGAGTTCTCTCTATTTGCTCACAGTCTCCTCTAAGCTCTCCAACTGATAGGGGTTCCCCTTTTCGCTCTCCAAGTGAAAAAATGTTCTTATGAGCTCACTTGGGCAGCATGGACACTCCTCATGCAAATGTGAGTATGGCGGACTGAATCCTCAGCTTATGTAGGCTGAAACCAGCACTCCGGCCAACCCATGGGCCTCCCCATGTGCCTTGAGGTGAACCGAGGTACCCCCAAGGCAAAATTCCACCACTAGGCCCTTCCGGAGGTACCCGGGCCTCATTTTGGCCAAGTACATGCAGTCCGAGTGACTGGTACCAACTCTGGCCCCCTTCAACCTCTTTTTCATTTCCAAAATGCTGCTCTCTTTTCTCTTGGGTCTTAATGCCCAAGGGGCAGCCTCACTTGAGAAAAAAAAAAACTAGAGGTTTTTTTTTCTCGATTTTATCAGTTTCTACCTCGTTTTTGGTAGGCCGAGGTGCTTTTCTATCCCTCGGTGCTGTTTCAGCCTTGGATCTGGCTGAGATCCAAAACCGGCAATATTCTGAGCTACCCCCAAATAGCCCTTGCTTCAAATTTGGGCCTCTAAGTTCAATTTTTCAACTTTTGGTGCATCTGGCTCTCTTCTTGGCCCAAATGCACATTTTTGTCTCTTTCTCTCTTCTGTTTCTTTCCATTTTGGGCTGCCACCTCATTCCAGAGCTGACCGTTTTGGGCTGGCCTATAAAAAATAGCTAGTTACTCCCCACCATGAGATCTGATCTCAGATCCATGGTTTACAACAAAAACGGTCATCTTCCTTTTGCATTTTCTCTCATTCCTCTCTTTTTAATTCAGATTTTGTGGAGATAAGGCCCCAAGGGTCATATCTTTGCAATCCGGATTGCCCTCCCCCATTCTAGGAGGGATGAGGTCACAGTTGGGACCTGTCGGTCTCTACTATGCAGATCCCAATAGGCTGACACATTCTTCTCCAGCCTTTTCTCCCCTTTTGTCTCATTCTCCCTCCATTTTCTCTCTTTTTTTTTTCCTTTCTTTTATTTTTGATGTGACAAGTGTCAAGTAACTGTTGAGTTTTTTTTCTAGGTCATGGATTCTCATCTTTGGTCAGATTCAGACCCAGCAGTTGACTATTATATCCCGGATTGCAACGATGACACCCCCATGCTTATAGGGGGCTCCATTTTGTCTCCGTTAGTCGCAATTTTTAGCCCCCTTCACTCCAATTTTCTTTGGTCAACCTTTTTTCCATGTTGACCCCATTGAGGCTCTATTTTCTTATACTTAGCTAGCCCGAGATATCTCGGACTGCTCGGCAGCCCTCCCAACCTTATTATTTTGCTTCCTTCCTTCCTCATGACTATCCCACTTGGCCCTACTGCTCTTGCACTAGTGGTGCTCATATTTTCCACCGTCTAGATCCTTGATCTTGACGGTGCCGTTCGCTTGCATGGTCATTTCTTGTGTTGGCTCATGGTCCCTTTGGGACATCTCAAGTCCCTGCCACTTTCTGTCGTACTAGTTTCATTTTCTTGTCCCGCTTTTTTACTGACCTCTTTGCAAGCTCTGCACAACCCCATATGGGGTTCAGTCGACAGCTAAGGTGGCTTCAATGGAAATAATTGCTCCTTGTTGGGATCCTTCTTCGGTGACAGTAGTCTTGTCAGATCATCCACATTACTATGTTGCCTGATGGGGTGATGGCGGATGTCAAAGTCATAGTCTTGTAGGTATGTCGCCCATTGACTTTGCGTACAAATGTATTTAGTGTTCTTTCGAAGTGATAACATTTTTTGGTGGTCCATCACGAGGATGAACTTCTGAATATACATATATAATCGGAACTGTTCAATTCTCCAGAGTCCAAACCACTGCAAAATATTCACCCTTGCATACTTCGTGATTAATTATATCCTATCCAAATGGTTTTTATGCATAGTTAATGACATGTTTTCTTCTCTTTGTGTTATACTAAGTTGGCACTGCAGAAATCACTTGCAGTTGTCAGTCGATGTTTAACAGGTATCGTCTTGTCAGTTCACTCCTCACTAAAATCGAGGTTGTCCTAAAAGTATCCTTGAGCTCCAATAAAATCGGGCCGGTCCTCGTAGCATCCTTGAGCTCCAGAAATGCCACATTGTTTTCCGACGTCCAAACGAGGTCTTTGTGCTTCTTGAGAAGGTGTGTATGAGCTTTGGCAATCTGTTTGAAGCCCCAGATGAACCTTCGATAATAGAAGGCAGGTCTATGAAGGTATGAACCTACGCCAATATCATCGACATCAGTGCTTCTCGAACCGCCTCTACCTTCCTTGGATCTGACTTCAGCCCTTCGAAGGTCATAATGTAGCCCAAAAAGACAATCTCAAATAAAGAGAACTCACTTTTCTTGAACGCTACCTTGAAACATTTGTTTTTCAGTGCATGCAAGACCCACTGCACATGCTCCATGTGACACTTAAGACTTTTGGAAAAGGTCAAAATATAATCCATGTACACAATAATAGAAAAATCAACCAGGGGTTGAACCAATTGTTTTTTTTTTACATATTCGGCAAAACCCGAAAGTGGAGGGGGCGTTACAAATCCTCGTGGGAAACTGAACCTATTGCAAAATTTCTTGAAACGGGATGGAGGCAATTGTGGATCAGTCCACTTTTACAGCGATGTGCTATAAAATGTGTCGGATTTTAAAATTAGTGAAAACACGAGCAAATCTGATTGCATCCAACAAATTGTCGATCCTTGGTAAAGGCTATATGTCCTTAACCATAATGGCGCTAAGCTTCGGATAATCAATGCGTATATGGGCTCCAACTTTACATTGTGGGACCAGAATCACTGAACGGGACCAAGAGGACCCCATGACAGATGAATCTAGCCTAAGTGTTCGAATCCGTTGACCCGATCCAATGCAAGTTCTCACTCTTTCAAAGAATAGCGTTAGGGTCGTCAATGGATTTGTGGGGGGATACCCATTTCGATGGTATGCTCAATAAGATGGGTCAACTCAACATTATGTTCTTGAATGTTGACCGCATTGGGATACCCCTGCAACACGGTGTCGGACCAAATACCCTTACAAGGGTATTTGACCATACTTTTGCAGTCGACACAGTGACGACATTGACTATCATGACGGCGCAGGTTTGAAACAAGAAGATGTGCGCGCTTTAGCGCGACACTTTGAAATTATTTCCTCGACCATTGAGGCCGAGGCAAATCGATGAGAAATTTTCATTAGTATGCGCGCACGTTATTATGACATGCGCTCTGATGTTTAGAATCAGTAACAATAACCTTCGACAGAGAAGATCGAAAGATCAATTGGATTAGTGTTATGTCAGGTAGATCTACGACGCACTTTGAGACTTCATCATCAGTATATTTGTCAGGATAAATTAATATACGCTCGAGAGTGGGATCGTCAGGTTTGTGGTAGCACCCGGATTGGCTAGTACTTGCTCGAGTTGTACCCTCAGACCTTACTCGTATACTGTAAGTTACGTTAAGGCTCTTGCTCGACCTTCGTGTGAAGGGAGGGGGTGGACGATGACTTCCTGACCGTGCGGCCACCCAAACAACAATATTTATTCCCTTTTGGAGGGAAACATCATTGCGAGCTCTGATATCGTCCGCATATGGCCTAGACTCAGGCTACTTATACTGGTACCCACCTATCTATCTGTACTGGTGTCAAGCGCATCGATCCAGCATCGCACGAAACGAGGCGGGACCCTCCCGGCCTCGTCACACAAAAGTTGGTTTGATTCTCGTCGTGAATACACATGGAGCTTCCGTAAGCCGCTCCGGCCGAGTGAGCCAGCCATACCTCTCGCGAGCCCCTACGACAGGATAGGGTGTGCGCGAGGCACAAATTCTTTCCACCTTACTGGAGTTGTCACCTCCCTTCGGTGGGCGTATCCCCGCCGAGCTACCAGTCCACAGTTCGAAAATTAATCAATTGCAATCACAGAGGTGGACCAACCGAGGGCGTTTCTCGTTCGTTGTAGCATAGGGGGTACGAGCGGTTTTACGCCTCTGTGAACCGACGTCTTGGGGGGCTGAAGTTCCAAGCGCGACCCGTTGTCGGTCGACTAGGACGCATCCCATGCACCATGAGTATGTCACTCTAAGAACATAAAAAAAATAAAACACGCACGCACACATGCACAGAAGGACACAGAACAAACAACGCGACAACACTCCTAGTCCCTTAGTAACCATCTCATAATTCTCCTATGCGGAAATCGGATAGGCGTCTCGCGCGAAACTTAGTATAAAACCGAGCGGACGCATGGTCTTCTCATATCGACTAGAAATGCGTGAATACCCAAGCAGTCACAATGATGACGTACTATGTAGCGTCCATAATCATGTGGTCCTCGTTAATCTCGAGGGTCGCTTTCGACACTCAAGTGTCGGCTGACACGCGTTTTGAGGGAATGATCTCTCGACGCTAGACAACCGCCAAGTGCGGTTGAGAACCACACCCTCTTCTGCACCCTGCGGAGATTGGGTGGTACACAGGTTGCGACTTGTAGTGGTAGTCAACCCTTATGGCCATGGAAACCAGCTCTATCATCTAGGGTTTCGAAAAAACTCAAGGGGTTGGACTTTGACGGCTGTCACGGACTACAACGTCCAACTATAAAAATTAACAAGCAAAATCAATCAGTAAATAAATAAACATCCAACACTCATATATCCAAATCAGGACTCGAGATAAAATAAAGAAAAGGAAACATAATCCATCAGATATACAGATCGTGCGACACATGGTTGTCATTCTCACTGCCTCCAAAGTAAGGCTCGTACACAGGCTCCAAGACACTAATCTGTGTAAAACACAGACACAGACGAACGCCACATTGCCATACACCAATGTGGTTAACTTTACTGTTCTTTGTAACTCACACCATGCCTCACATACCTAAGCCCCATTCATTGTCAAACTTTCCATAAAATCTCATAAATTCTTTATAATAGTCATTAAAAGAAGTTCGGTTAAAACCCTCAAAGAAACATATAAAATCTCAGGGCTAAGGCATCAAGTTGAGGTACAGGTATAAGCAAAGTTGTGTCGTGAGCCGACAAGTCGGCGATCAACCAACCGACTGTTATCTGTGATAACAGAAGATCATCCTCGTGGGATCAAAGCTGAATCGAAACGTCCTCAAAAAGACCTATTACACAAGAAAAGTCAATGTCCAAACTAACTTATAAGCGTACGAAAAATAAGTCTCTATATCACGTTCGCACTCAAAATCCTTCTTATAACTAATTTTAAGTTAACCTCTAAGCCGGGGCCCAAAGAAAGACATACCTTTGACTGTATCTCCCCTATGCAGGGTGGATTACAAGAATCACCACCTGTCGAAATATAATCTATCTCCTTTAAACTAAAAAAATTTCGGTAGCACTTCGCATAGAAAAAGTATATTTTCAGAATTTATAATAACTCAAATATGAAAATAAAAACAATCTCTAATTCTATAAAGTCAACTTTTGTATAATTTTATGATTTTTAAAAATTTGGGCAGCACTCCCTTTAAAAAAGAAGTATTTTCATATTTTTTCTAAGATAGATATTAACTCAGAAGCAAATTTGAGTTCAACTAAGATAAAATTTAACAACTCCTTAGATTTGTAGAAATTTTGGCAGCACTCCCTTTAGAAAAGTGCAAATCTAAGATTTATACAAAGCTAAGTTCATAATTTAAAGTGACATTGATTTCTCAAGGTTCAATTTTGTCTAACTCCTTGAAGCAGCAAAAATTTAGGCAGCACTCCTTTTAGAAAAGAAAGGTTCCCAGATTTTGACTAACTCAAAAAGTCCGACAAACTGAACTTTGAAAAAACACAATCTTACCAACTCCTTGATTTTGTAGAAATTTTGGCAGCGCTTCTCGTAGAGAAAGTAGCTTACCAAGATTTATACAAGACCAAGTACAACAAATAATCCCAGAAAATGCAGAAATCAACCTAAGTAAAAAAAACTTAGCTCAGAAAAAATGCAGGTAAAAACTAACTTATATGGTTCTAGCACGTGGTGAGCAACTTAAGCAACTACCTATTAAACTGAAACTCAGACTAAATACTAGTCTCACTCAACCACATGCAGGTCAAACCCCAAAGTTAAGTACTCTTGCCTGCCCAAAATCAACCTTATCAAACAAAGTTCATGATCTTTAAATGATTTATCCCTTTTTACCCATTTTACATAAGGCATAAAGCCAGACCACCCAATCTTTTGGGAACCTGTCTAGCTCAGCCATAGAATATACACAAACACAAAACACTATAATTTTTCTCTTCTTTGGACACATAACTAGGTTAGCCAACCTAGTCGCCCCGAACCATTTAAGTATCCAAGTTATATATAATTGTTCGCACTTTATCTTTTAAGGTAACATCTGACTGAACCGATCATCTTAGATCAAGGTTCATCATGTCCCTTCTTACCACAACTTTATTCTTAATTCATACTCTCTTCGGTTGGAGATAAACTATAGTCAGACAATCCAATCTTATGGAAAAATGTTTGACTAACTTGTCCATAAATAACGTAGTATAAAATATAAACAAATTTAACCTTTTGGTTTCAGCATGTGCGCGGCTTCATACCAAACCACCCAATCTTATGGGAACTTGTCCAGTCCTTTGCCTAAATTCCTTCTCAGAATAAAACAAAAGATATTAATAAACATCAGGAAACTCAAATAAAACAAGGGAACCAAGCTATCCAATCTTATGGAAAAATGCTTGGTCCCTGAAAACCAAATACAGGTAACCCTAGCAAGTCAAAGCAACCAGACTACCCAAGCTTATGGGAACGTGTCTGGTCCTTCAGTCAATCAAAAATAAACATAGCACTGACCCTCCAATCTTGTGGAGACACTCCCAGCCTTTAATTGACCCAGTCAAACTCACGCAAAACTGCCTTCCTCCCATCCTTCCCCCAGATACAATCCCACAATCTGCTTTCAGTCAAATAACAAAATTGAAACTAACGTTACACATGCATTCCTTTACTTAAGTTTGAATCATGTCCTGAAAGTCAAACATCAGTCAAAGTAGGGATGCATTAGTATACTTAGTCAAGCATAGCAAGAAGTACCCATATGGGTTATAACTGGGTTTATAAAAGGAAAACAATGGTTACCTTTCGGTTGTCTGCCTCCATAACTCCTCCTGAGCTCCGGCAGAGCTCCCACAATCGGTGGCCAGACTCCCCACAGAGTCTTGTTGCGGTCCTACTGGTTGCAATCCTGCCTGCCGCCTTCCTCTCTTAACAGGATTAGACTGAGAGCTAGAAGGGCAGAAGGAGGGGTTTGAGACTCTTGAGATACAGGAAAGGTACAGACTCAACTCCCTGGAGAGGGCCTCGTCATCTTCCATCGCTTGAGAGCCCCGCAATGATAGGCAGGAATGTGCAGCAACTTGGTCAACCCCAAGCCAGACTGTGAGTTGTTGGCCCCCCAATGGCTTCTCCAAATCATAGCAATAAAGATCAAAGCCCCTTTTTGCCTAGTCACCGCTACACATCGTAAAAAGTTGTGTTTGAACACTACACATTTTCTCTCCTCTATTCAAATAGCAAATAAGACGCGCACTATACAGCCCAAACCCAACATGCACAGCACGAGACACAACAAGGCTGTGCTCACATCAACTGCTTTCGCACATCTCAGTGGAGAAATGGTGCACCCTTAATGTGCCCCCAGTATAAGTATTCAATGTAATAACGAACCTCTCACTTGAGCATGGACAGATACACTTCTACATTCTTTGACAGTCGGCCACCGACAATAGGATTATAGTGTCGTGCAGTATTCAGATATAATAACAGTCTGCCATAATGACCGCGACGCCAGGTGACTGCAACCCGAGCAGGCCAAACGTAGCAATCTGTAACAGAAGTCTATTGCAGTAGTCCTCCCTTAGCACAACACCCCTCCCTAACAGGTTGTCGGCCCCTGACATGTACAGCCGTAGTGCCTCGGACACAGCGGCCACGGCTATGTGGCCAACTTGATCAGTCAATCCTTTGGTGTTTCGGTGGGGCCTTCAACTCCCGCTCCTAATTTTCAGAACTCGACTCCACTACTTCGCCCCCATCCTCCATAGAATCACGAAGGAATCATAAATCTGTCAAACTTGGCCTGCCTACTGACTAGCCTTCCAACAGTCTTTCTCTGAAACTGGCCAGGAGGTGACAACCCGATATAGCTACCCAACAAACAAAAATCTCACCCGTTACTAGAACTAGCCGTTGAATCACTCCACCGGCCTAAACACCAAGATACCGAATTGGAATGTCATCGAGAGCATACTCTCGTCATCACCAACATTCGTGCGCAGAGCCCTTCCCTCTTACTTGGCGCTCAGCACCCAGGCCTCTACTGCACAACTGCCAACAGCCTACAAGTTGAGAGTGCATTGTGTTGGCTTCATTCGAATCCCCCATCAGAAGCGGCGGGGCGCAACATTCGAGTAAAAGAGAGTCAGATAACGGGTAGCGAATGTGACTGACATCAATAGGTAAGCATCACTTCTCCTCACCCGCGCACAGGTGCACACCTCCCACTACTGTGCAAAACGAGAATGAATCTTCCACTAGAACCCATAAGGATTCATTTCTCTTCTCAACCTCCCCCCCTTCTCGCGCGCAGCTACTAACTTTTATAACGGCCAAACCATTGACTCAATGCAAAAATTAACTCCTCCATCGTATTCGCAGGGGCCTGAAACCTCTGAATCGAATATTCGATCGCCCGTTTTCGTGATGAAACGGGCAAGATCCACTATCTTTTCTGCATATCTTCTTCCTACTCCATCTTCGTTGCACCTCCTCGCACAGTCGTTTCCTCTTTGCTCCTATTCTACCAATCGATCTTCGAAACTAAGTCTACCGATGGATTCGCCTTCTCCCAAAACCCCAATATACATTCTTCCCCTGTTTGCTTTCATTTACGACTGACTTCGACATACTCTCCCCCTCTTTCCACTCCTTTCCTCCATAGCTCTGCGCAACTTGTTTTCTTACTAACTTTTACTATACTCCCTTACTCATCTTTCGGAGTCCAGCATCATGGTCGCCCGACCCAAGAACCCTTGTTTCGTTCTTTGGTTTGCTCGATCTCATCAAGGATCGGGCGAAAACTTTGTTATTCGTACCACCATACTCCTTCGTTACTCCACCATTGCTATACTCCCGGGCACTACTCTCTCCACTAACCTCCTAATCTACTAACTTTTTACCCAAACTAACACCGGATTCGGTTTCGCCATAGCCCAAAACCCCTATTCTAGCCCTTCTCCAACTCGTTTTCGCCTAGGATCGGACAAACTACGAACTCTCCCTGTCGCTATCACCCTGTCCAGCTTCACCATCGCTCTCCTCGCTGTGAATGCACCTGGCTGGATCCACGTTCAGGTTCAACCACTTTTTGCTGGCCTCATCCCCCCGCCTTTGCCTGCTTCCCGTACCTTTCTGCCTCGCTACTCTGCTAAGTCTGCTTCAGCGCCCGTCGCTTACCCCAACTATCCCAAGGAGAACTTCGAAGGAGAACAACCACTAGACGGATCGATTAGTCTTTCGCCCCGATACCCACGTCTGACAAACAATTTGCACAGTAGCATCGTCGTGAGCCTTTACCTCGGCGCCTCTACTACTGGTCGGTGCGAAACTGCACTCTAACCCAGGCACCACGCAACGCTCTCGGTGATACAGGCAGTGGGACGGTGGTCTTCAAAAATCGACGTTCGCTAAGAAGTGTGAATTGGCGTGTGTACCAATTCACCTGCCGAATCTACCAATCCCTCACCCGCGCCCACCTTGCTTAAGCATGTGGCGTATGCCCTGCCGCAGGGGTAATCCTAACTCCTTGACGGTGGGTGGACACCGGGCATGCTGCGAAGCCGCAGCATGAGCCTGGTCAAGCGGGTCCTAGCGTGGACCTTGGCAGGTATGCTCACAGTCAACTTCTTCCTAGCAGATGGCGGGGTTGGACTGTGCGCCCGCAGCAACCCCCGCAGCCCAGATTTTCTCCCGTGTCGTGGGCCATAGCACCCACCGGCCCACATGCGCATCGACCCTTTCGGTCCGTACTTCAAAAACGGGTCAAATAAGGGACTTTTGCCAATTTTCCCTATACTTCATAAACTCGAGTGGCTCCGCTAAAACGTCGCGTCCTCAAGGTCCTTAACTACCGCGACGACGACCCGTATCCGACAATCTAATAGCTGAGCCAGACCCGTCGATCTCGGAATCGATCACCGAGCTGAAAACCTTAGAAAAACAATAAAAGTAAACAAATAAATAAATAATAAAAATAAGAACGAACACCATGCGTCCCGCTGGTCCGCGACGCTGCGCAAACCCAGGTTGCGCATGGTCGCGCCTCGCCGTCAATACCTCGCACGTGCCGCTCACCCAGGCTAGGACCGAAGCTTCCTCCCGCGCGCGTGCCGTCAGATGGTCGGGGCTGCACTGGCGCAACTTGCTGAAAACACACCAAATAACCTTGTAAGGGTATTTGCTACGACACTGGGCCTCTAAAACTGCCAACTTTTGTCTTTTTCTGCTCGGCCTCGAGTACCCGGCACATCTACCTCTACTTGGTGGGGTACCGCCTACCTACTTCTTGAGTGTTTTCCACAAGCTCTTAAGTGCCATGGGCCTCATTCCCCACCACTTGAGTGTTTTCCCCACTGCTATCCTCAATGTCACGGCTACAGGTAAGTACCGACCCTCGGGCCTTCTGATCAATCAAGTGCCCTTGCGGGTCACACACTCACTCAAGCCGACAAGCACCGAGACAGGCACGCAAACCAACAAGCGTACACACCTATGGATTTGGAAATGGGCTTGCTCCACTAGTTGGGCTAGGCCCCACTATTGTGTATATACCGGAGTTGCTCCCCTTCTTTCTAACGTGAGAGTTATCTAGAGTTGACTATAGCAGGGCACGACACTTGGCACAAACAAGTAGTTATTAGTTACATCTTTCTTTTATTTGTTTTAACATTTTTGACAGATATAGTTTTTTTTTTTTTCCTCCTTTCTTTCTTTCGATCTCATACTACATGGAACAAATTTGTGTAGATTTCCCAAAAAAAAAAAAAAAAAAGATTTGTGTAGATGAATCCGCAGCTGAACCTCGGGAAGGTTCATTCCCATCGGGGTTGTTGATACGGGACCTCAGTCTTGGCCGCTTGATGCTAGCTCGCACCCTCGAGAAAGGTGGATCACGAGAAAGAGAGTTGTCGACCACTGAGTTGAGGCGGAGACGCGAGAGAAGACTACGGGGTGGACACGACGCACGAAGGAGATGACCGTGCCATGGAAGAAGACGACCGGCGTGAGGAGATGAGCGCACAACCGTGAGGGAAGGAGAGTAATACCGAGAGAGGGAGATAAAGGTTGTGTGTGGCAGAAGAAGTAGAAGAAGAAGAAGAGGAAGAAGAGGATGAGGAGGAAGAGAAGAGAAGAGGGGAAAGAGGATACTCACCAGGCTGCATCGCTACTTACTATATACGAAGGTGGAGGCTTGCAGGGGGGTATGATACATTCGTCGGCGACGTCGTAAGGGTGTGATACATCCGCAGGCAATATTGGAATGCGCACTTGTACCAGTCGTGTCCTCCGTGTCATGATCTTGGAATGCTGCACTTCGTGAAGGATAGTGTTGCGAGTTGTGTCGGCCTGCGACGACGACGACGAGGGAAAAGAGAGGAGCAGGTAAGTCTCCAATCGTGCGGGTCACTCCCCAGTACATCAATCGATAGGATAAATAAAATCAAATCAATCTACCATTAGAATATAGAAAGGTACACTACTAAACTCACATCGAGAGGATGAGCAAAATCGAATGAATCTAACGCAAGAAGTTGGAAGTATGCACTGCTACAGGTGTGTGTGTGTGTGTGTGTGTGTGTGTGTGTGTGTGTGTGTATGTGTGTGTGTGTGTGTGTGTGTGTGTGTGAGAGTGTATGTGTGACGAACGCACGGCGACCTCACGCTACTCATATCGGTAAAAATAAACAAAATTGAATGAATCTACCACAACAACTCATAAATATACACTACTACTGTGTGTGCGTGTGTGTATAAATCTCGCAGCCGACCTCGTGGTATTGCCACCGATAGGATGAGCAAAATCGAATGAATCTACCGCTAAAACATGAAAATATACACTACTACCCGTGTGTGTGCGTGTGTATGAGAGGGAGAAAGAGACTTGTACTCATGCCATTTCTCGTTGTGACAATCGTTGTTTTCAAAATAGAAGGTGTCATGCTCTTGCCCCAACCTGCAGTGATCATCGCATACTTCGTTTACCTTGGCGGAAACGCTCGTAGACCCTAGTGATTGCCATCGCACTGTATTCTCAGTTGGACACAGTATACATCTTGATGCATGCCACTTCTTATTCTTGATAGGTAGCGATCTGACTTTCAGTGGGAAGCTGCAATTTGGTTGTTGTCGTCGGGTTCCTCATCCCCATGCGCATTTGTATCAGGCCGTAACTGTGGTCAAGATAGACGATGAAGATTATGATGATGGGAAGAAGTAAGGGAGGAAGAAGGAAAATAAAGAAGAAGATGAAGAAGAGGGATAATAAGAGGAGAGGGGATAAAGCGATAGAGGGAAAACTTATTTTGGTCATGGCGATCTTCACAGACAGTCGTCAGCCATCTCCTTTGTCTAGCCATGATTATGATCCCCGTTACTAAGATTGTATGCTTTCCCATTGTGAATGGGTGAATCTAGCAGAGTACTCCAGAGCACATGTGACAGAGATAGTACGTAGGCTGTCGACCTGCAGCCACATGCACTGCCTGTATGGGACAAGAAAGATAGCTTGTATACATTCATAATCATTGTTGTTGTTATTATAATAATGATAATAATAATAATTATTGTTGTTGTTATTATAATAATAATAATAATAATAATAATAATAATAATAATAATAATAATAATTATTATTATTATTATTATTATTATTATTATTATTATTATTATTATTATTTATTATTATTATTATTATTATTCAAGTTACTATTATTATAGCAATTTTTATCTCAACGAACGAGAGAGTGAACGTGGGTAGGAAGAGTACAGAAGGAAAGAGTACAGAAGGAAAACGCACGGGGAGAAGAGGAGAACGAGCTTAAAGAAGAACGAGATAGGGGTAGGAGGGGAAGGACTTAGAGGAAAAGAGAACTCCGTGGGGAAGAAAAAGAACATTGTAGGGAAGAAAGAAGGTCAAAACTAGGCAGCGGTTCTCCTTGAAAATGGACAGATACTCCTTCTTCGACTGTACCGGACCTGAAAAACAGCTTCTGTACATTCGTTCTCACTATACTATTTTTCTTCTTATTATTATTATTAGCGCTATTCTTATTATTCTTATTGTTATTATGATTATTAATATTTATTATTATTATCCTACCCCTTAAGCGCGAGCGGCCCGCGGGGGGAGGTCGTGTTGCGCGCAGAATCCGGCCGTTCGCGTCAGCGGATGAAGGCGATCGAGGGAGGGGGAGCCCGCAGAGCGACACATATACAGAATTGTTCACAGCGCGCCAAGAAACGAAGGAGCGCGCCCACGGGGCCGAGCAGCGGTGGGCGTCGATGAAAGGGTATATCTGGAAGCGCCCGCCGTCGGATAGGAAGGACGCCCCCTTTTTTTTGGTTTAATTTGCAAACTGCGTTTTTAATTTTTTTTTGTTTTCGTAACTGCATCTTTAATTTTTTTTTCTTTGCATTTTGTTTTTCAGTTTCGAACTTGGAGTTTTCCTTTTTTTTTTTGTGGCGGTTTCTTTTCAGTTTGGG
>BFEA01000541.1:409007-428951 GCA_003427395.1 Chara braunii | reverse complement strand
CACACACACACACACACACACACACACACACACACAAATACACAGACACACAGACAGACAGACACACACATATACACACACACATACACACACACACATGCACACACACACACACACACACACACACGGGTGCACACACACACATACACAAACACATAGACACACCTACAGACACACACACAGACACACTACAGGATCCATATCTTGCTTCACCCCCCGCCTACCCTGCTGTAAAAAAAAAAAAAAAAAAAAATCTCCACTATTGTTTAGAAAAAAAAATTGTTCATGCGCACTTCTTAGCTGCCGCATTTTGGGTTTTGCGTGTGGTGCAGCATGAAGTGGGGGGGGGGGTGCGGGGGGGACTCCCGCAACTTGAATTAAAAAAAAAAAAATACATATATTCCTTAGTATATATGAAAATCAAAACATTCATGTGCACTTCTTAGCGGGCCCCCCGCAACTTGAATTTAAAAAAAAAATACATATATTCCTTAGTATATATGAAAATCAAAACATTCATGTGCACTTCTTAGCGGCCTGTAGCGGGCTTGGTGGGTGGTGAAGCAAGATATGGATCCAAGTGCAACAAGAAGCCCCCCGCCTACCCTGCTATAAAAATATATAAATGTGTTCTCGGCTACTATTTAGAAGAAAAAAAATTGTTCATGCGCACTTCTTAGCTGCCACATTTTGGGTTTTGCATGTGGTGCAACATGATGTGGAACCAAGCCCGAAGTGGGGGGGGGGGTTGCGGTACTTGAATTAAAAAAAAATATACATATATTCCTTAGTATATATAAAAATCAAAACATTCATGCGCACTTCTTAGCGGCCCGGTGCGGGTTTGGTGGTTGGTGAGTCAAGATCTTGACACAATGTTCATGATTGACTAGCCTCTCTGCCCTTTTACGTGCGGGCATTGCCCGCACCGCCCACACCGCGGGCGTTAAGCTAGTCATTATTATTATTACTAGTATTTTAGCGATTTGTTTTTTTCTCTTAACTACGAGGAAACATTTGCCCCATGCGTCACTTCGCCCTTGCACCCGCTGCTTACCATATGTGAGGGTGGAGACTTGTGGGATATGTGATGCATCCTCTGATGGCGTGGTGTCTGTCGCATCCTGCATGTTATGGTCTCGATATACTGCACATAGTGACGCGTTGCGGTTCCACTGCGTTTAGATTATGGGTTATGAAAAGCTATGGTCCTCTGTCTCAGGGGTTTCCCCTGCAACAGGCTTTGATTGACAGGCGACATCGGCGACGAGGTAGAAGAAGAAGAAGAAAAGGTGTGGGGGAGAGAGAGAGAGAGAGAGAGAGAGAGAGAGAGAGAGAGAGAGAGAGAGAGAGAGAGAGAGAGAGAGAGAGAGAATAAAAAGTAAGTGACAAAGACAGACAGTCGGACTAAAAGACATAGACAGACACACAAACAGACAAACAAGCAGACAGAGACAGACAGACACACAAACAAACAGAGACAGACAGACAGACAGACAAAGACACACAGATTCAAACACACACATAGGCACAGAGACACACAGTGACACAAACACACACACACTAACTGTACTAACTGGCAGCTATGGATGCCGCATACTTCTTATCACTAACACAAGCGGTTATGGTCGCGTCTTCCTCCTCTTAGCCACCTCCTCTTTGGGCACCTGCGGACCTTCATACACAAGACGCTCCGACAACGCTTCAGCACAACTCACAGGCAAAGTGAATGTATGACTTGACTCTGTCTCTTTATTTATACTTCGGATTATCAAAGGTCTGCCTTTCGACCCTGGGCCAATGGTGCACACTGCCCCACATGGTACTTGCTGACTGGACAAGGTGCAACCTTGGGACCGGGTACTGCTGACTGGACTTAGGTAGGACTGACCACTTGCCCACTTGCCTATGGACTGCCTTCTTGGACTCACAAAAGGTCACTTCTAGGTCTTCCGGAAGACTGCAAACTTTACGTTTCGGCACTGTAGTAGCCACGACTGATGCTACAACTGCGACTCCTACGGTACAGATACAAAATGAAACACAGAGACACACAGAGACACACTAACACACAGGGACACACACAAAGAGACGCATAGAGAGAGAGAGAGAGAGAGAGAGAGAGAGAGAGAGAGAGAGAGAGAGAGAGAGAGAGAGAGAGAGAGGAGCTACAATGAATATTGTGTTGGTGTGGCCGGAGGATTTGAACATTGGTTCAATAACTTATTGTATTGCTCTTATTTGGATGAAATCTCGGTGTACGTGACTACTTGGACATCTATGTGATTTCGCAACTTGGCTTTCATTATATCGTTCGCACTCATATTCGTTGCATATATGTCTTTCATATTTGATTTATTTATTTGATTTATTTATTTATTTATTTATTTATTTATTTATTTTTGTTTTTTTTATCACCGATTATAGTCGTGAGTTGACCGAAATTCAATGTGAGATTAGATTGATAAAAGACACATGGCATCTTCCAAAAAAGTAAACTAACAGGGGTAATAAGAGGAGTGAGGTCCCGCGAGACTTGCCTTATTACTTCAATCTGCTTTAAGTAAGAAAATGTAAAAATTGAAGGAGCGAGACCCCGTGAGATTTTGCCTCTTACCAACGAAAAACAAGGGATGGTGATGGGAGCAAGGGCCCGTGAGGCCTGCCTTATCGCCGACAAATCATGGCAAAAAGAGATGGTAGGAGTAGATCTCGTTGGACTTCCCTATTTCCAAATGATGACGCTCAAATGAAGGGTGGTAATAAGCGGGGCGAAACCCGTGTGGTTCGCCTTATCACTTACCTGTCATTGAAAGAAGAAAAAATGGTAGGGGTGAGGATCCCTTGTGACCTACCCTACTATGACAACTCTTATGAAGACCCCACAAAAGACTAACATATTGACAAAATCTATTTTCTGGGTCTACTGAGGTGGGGGTAGAAGGAATGTGCCTCCGTGTGACATGTTCTGCTATCTTAACCTCTTGATTAATGTTTATCTTACGATTCTATTCCCGATGAGATTGATGATGTTTTTTTTGTTCATGTATGAAATAGTGAATCATATGATGAAGGGGAAAGTATTGGCGATGTTAGCTTTATATTTTTCTTCCTTTATACGACTATCTCTAGAGATTGGTCTGATAAAAAATTAGAGAGGGTACCTTAGGGAGTTATGCCAATGTAGTATTATTCCCAACTAAAATGAAGTTCACTGTATAAAACTTCAGATGGGGTAATATCGATAGCAAAAACGTGTTAAGACCGTATTGACCTGTGTGTGATTGCAAGTCACCTTAACTTTTAAAAAGACCCATTATGAGTCTATACAAGAACACATGTTGTTGCCTTACGGTAACAAGTTGGTTCGCCAAGTCAACCCTCACTCACCCTCGACACCTACACTTTCCATCGACCTTTGCACTGAAAAACATTTCTGATTTTCGTCTAAAGGGTTTGTGTTTGTTCAAAAAAGGTACTTGTACGACTAAAGTCAGATGAGGCTAAATGACGAAGTCGAAAGAGGGGATATCTAGCTGAAAGGTTGGAAGTGTAAGTGTAATATGGGTGAAGGTGAATAAATGATTGACTTTGTTAGAATTGTGTAATGCATTTGGTTTTGTTTGCAGGTCAGTAAAACGACCAGCCACGCTATTCACTGCAACCCATTGAGAAACCTACGTTATTTTAGGCCTTGATCTAGATGTTTCATCAACACGAGATTTTATGCATTTGGTTTGAGTATACAGCCTTGTGTTTTTCCCTGATGCCAAGCAAATTAGGATTATTGCTAAGGCGACAAACCTTATCCATTTCATGTTCGTTTCATCTATACATGTTTGAAAGATGAATAACCTATGTTTTTCCTGATGAATTCAGACTGTTTATGTAAATGTGTTAATTGCACATGACATCTCTTTGCCTAACTATTTTGTCTTATTTCATTTCATATATATGTGTGATATGGCAAAGAGTTTTCATAAAGAGATATGCTAAATAAACTTATTGACTAGGTAGAATGGGTATATAATACCTTTTTCGCGACTCGCTAACGATTCTATTATTAAGGGGATCGTGCTCCAGAAAATGGATAGATTATGAGTCATACCTATAAAAACTATTTCTAGGCAAAGAGTAATATGCGTGAAAGTTTGTAGTCGAGTCAACCAAATTTGTAAGTTGGTCCGGGAGATCAGCGTCCTGATCCCCAACGGTATACGGGTCAGTCTTAAGCGTTCAACTGCACGTATGCCTATGCTACGACAATCGAGCAAATGTCGTCGGTTGACTTACCTTTGCAATTGCAAGTAAAAGTCTTGGCACGTGAGTCAGTAATTCAGCAGGGATACGTTGTCGAGCGCATCGGCTGCAAAGTGCAGGGTGCCCTTTGGCTAGGTGCCCTTCCTTGGCTATCGTGTCGTCGGCCTACGCCCGACTTCACTGAAATACCAAGGTCAGACGTGGCTTAAAGGGGGGTCATGCTTTTATGTGCGGAGGTCTTAATTAGCCCTTTTAGGCTCTGAATCGAGTAGCTTAACACCCGTGCATCCTTATTTTAGTTAGGATGGGTCCAAATTTATTTTTTTCCCACGACCATACATTTGTGTGGCTTTACCAAACATGAGAAGAAAACCAGTCACGCCTCCAATTCTTGCTGCCAATTCCAGATACCGTAGGTGTCAAGTCTTAGATTTAATAAGTTTTAGTTTTTCGGTCATAGGTCGAGTTTGAATAAAATTATTGCAGATAACCCATCTCATTAAGTTATGAAGCCCAGATAACCCTTTACTAAGTTTGACATCGTCCAACATTTAAAAATACCGAGAAGATACCTTTGTCAGGGTTTCTGCACCGACAACATGTACTTGAGGATGATGACAACCCCTCAGGTAGAGGTGA
The DNA here is from genome assembly GCA_003427395.1 of Chara braunii. Classification (NCBI taxonomy): domain Eukaryota; kingdom Viridiplantae; phylum Streptophyta; class Charophyceae; order Charales; family Characeae; genus Chara; species Chara braunii. The sequence goes on along the minus strand of BFEA01000541.1, from coordinate 424,052 downwards.
GTTAGACCTCGCGGGGTCTCTATCCTGTCGTAGGGAGCCACGAGAGGTATAGCTGGCGCGCACGATCGATGTGGTATTCTGCTAAAGCGGTTTAAAAACTCCTACGTGATACGACCCTGATGTCCGACACTAAAATGCTTTACGTATGGGTGCGGGACTGTCGCGCGCGACAACATTAACAAGAAAGTAACAATATTTGTTAGGAATATAAACCAGTAACTAAATGTCGATGTCTCCTCCCCCGGCGGTGTGTAGCCTTCTTTTAGGGAACTACCAATTAAAGAGTTATTGGTCTTTACGAAAAAAATCGTAGCTATCAATTGACAGTTTATGGGGCTCACTTGTTCTATTTCAACCATTTTTCAATCAGTGTTTATCTAACATCGAGTGACATTTTGTTAGTTTAACAAATCTTGCACTCATATGAAATATCGTCAAGGTACTTTAGAATTCGACAGCTCCGCTTCGATTAACCTTTCTCACGATGTTTGGGTCAACCATAGCCTGAGGAATCATGTTGATCCGTTGAACCTCACAGATGAAAGATGTGATAGGCGGTATCCGCACTAGCATTGCCAAGCGCATCATAATTGTTTCAGGTTTAGTATGAGCAGTTATTAGGACCATTTTTTAACTATCAGAATCCATATGAGGGCAACCGTCGTGTGCCATGAGATGCTAAGCAGCATATCAGATGCCTGCACAACGAGGATGATAGTGTCGCAAAGGCAATAGACCGTCACTAACCACTACGGGTACTTACGTAATCTTTGGTCCCGGATACATGCATTTCATCCAGTCAAATAACATTACATTAACTACCGTCAACCCACATTAAGAACAAGATATATTCAAAGTCATGCTAAATGTGACTTTGTTCTTGTTGAACCAAACCAGATTCAATCGGAAATCTCATGCTCTATGGCGTAACTACCTCATCCTAGAAACCGTTGTCGAAGCAGAAACCCTTAAACTGCCATTTCGTCAAAATTAACATCTTTTATTTTTTGAACGAAATTGAAACCGAGTATTTTGGCACAAAACTCGCCAAAATTTGTTGTTCCTGAGGCTGGATCCCCTAGCTGTATATGGACCTAGCTTGAGACCAGGTACCTCTAGGAATCCTGCCTGGAGGTGCCTGGTCTCAAGCTAGGTCCATGTACAGCCAGGGGCTCCATTGTTTTACAAACGCTGGACCCTTAGGAACAACAAATTTTGACAAGTTTTCGGCCAAAAAACTCAGTTTCAATTCCTGCCTGGAGGTACCTAGTCTCAAGTTGGACCTTCGCCGGACCCTCAAGAACACCAAATTTTGACGAGTTTTCAGCCAAAAAACTTAGTTTCAATTTCGTTCAAAAAATAAAAAATGTCCATCTTGACGAAATGGTCGTTCTTACAAGGGTATCTGATCGGGTTTTTCAGTGTTAGACGTTGTCCGACCTTTTCGTTAAATTGAGGGACTTTATAAGACTGACGGTTGCCAGAAGTTTATGCAGACTAACCTATAGCCGAGAGACTATAACTTTTTTGAACGTTAGTCCGGATACATGAGGCGTCCGGAAATAATGGCAGTAGTTGGCAGTTTTGTCGAGGCTGCAGAGGCACGCGGATATGTTAAGCCACGCGATTCAGGACTAGAAACACCAAAACTAGTCGCGCCAGAGGTGCGGCGAGAAGGGCTAATACTACCAGAGTGCAGTGTCTTTTCTAAAAGGACGGACCGTTAAGGGTCTGAGGGCAAACCTATGACTAAAGGGGGACTGTCGGGCCTACGAGACCAAGCCCAGCTGGCAGGATGGCAGGGCGACTTGCCTTTGGAGGGGATAGGTGGACTGCATCTGCCCAAACCAGGGGAAGGCAGGACTGTGACTGCCTAGGCCAGAGAATAGGCCGCCCACTGAGCCACAACCCTTCAAATAGAAGGGCGGCGAGGATACAGTAAGTACCGCATTAACTTTCACCCAGCAGATGTTGGGATCGAGCCCCGACGATACGCTGTCTGGACTAGCTCCTTTTTTTTAGCAGCCCACCGTTCAAGCATGAAGCGCGGTCATTTTTGGTCGCGAGATCATCAGATCCCACAGCCGAAAACAGCCGCGCAAATACAACATGACCCCTGCGCGAAGGATGACATGCACAAATCGAGAAAAGGCCCAGTTTTTTTTTGATTCCCCTATGGGAATCGAACTCAGGTCCCCGCATTGGAAGGGAAGTGGGAAGGCGCCAGCAAAGCGTAGTAATGACTTTTATAGTCGTTGGCTTATGGCAACGACATCCTTTATAAAAATAAAATAAAATAAAAACACGAAAACGAGGCAACAGCCTCGTTGGAACAAAAGGCAGAAGAACAGGCTTTTCAGGCTGTGTGAGAGCATGTTTAGCTCCTCACTCAGAAAGCACGAATATTCGTGACTGTGGGATCTTGAATCTCGCGGCTCACGACACACGCATAGAGGAGGAACTGTGGGAGTTGAGTGGAGAGGGAGAAAGAGAGAAATGGGAGGATGGGAGAGAGGAGGACCTACTCCTCCCGAACTGCCAACTGTCTCCCCATTGTCAGGGGGGCGGGGGGAAGGAAGACAAGAAAAGAAAAGAACGGAAAAAAAAAAGAAAAAAAACGAGAAAATCTAATCATTTTTTTTAAAAATATTTTGTGGTTTGCGCCAAGATTTTTTAGGTGGCATAAAACAATTTTGGCGGCCTTGATTTTTTTTTACGTACGTAGCCAGGGACCTAGGCCACGGGCGTAAATGTTTCATATTTTTTTATTGGCCGGATTTTTTTTTTTAAATCATCAAAGTCGGGGTAATTTTTGCACCCCGCTTTGAGCCTGTCGGGATTTGAACTCGTGAATTTTCACGAGTTGTTTCCCTACCTCTCCCAACTTGCAACTGCCCTCCCCGTTTTCAGGGGAGGGCAGAGTAAAAGGTGGGAGGGCTGTTGGTTTCAACACCATGAACCTGGCCAAGGTAAGGGTCAAACGCGTTATAATTAAAGTTTTTTTTTTTTTTTTCTTTGTTTTTTGTACATTCTCGTGAGGACACTTGTCCTCACGAGGTGTTACCTCCGGTAGAAGCTGCCAGAGGTAACTGTCAGGCTCCCGTTTTTAGAGGGAGCCTGAAAACTGAGGGTCATAAAAGAAAAGGCTAAGTACAGTCTTTTCCCCGATATATCTACCCTGGAAAAAGAGTCCAGGTACATCAAACTGAAAGGGGTTGTATCTTTCCAACCCCTTATCAGAAAAATAAAATAAAAGTAGTTTTGGAAATACCACAACCCAACTATCTCATAAAAATCCGAGATAGCTGGGGAAAATAAAAAAAAGGAAAATGAGGGCAGTTAAAGAAATTGCCCTCACTAAGGCTATGGTTGTGGTGCGGCCACAGTTAGCCCTGGATCTTGGCCAGATCAAGGGCTCACTGTGAGCCCGCGATTTTGCCTGGGGGTTGGAGTGACGACCAGCACTTCTCAGCCACTATAAAAAAAGGCAGTTGTCCCCAGCTGCCACACAGAAGCACTCGTGCTGCAAGTGTGTGACAACACACTTGAGTGTCGCCAGGCTGCTGGAGGAGTTGCTGGAGGCAGCGCTGGAGGAGGCTGGAGGACTGCAGAAGAGCACCGGACGAGGAGGACAGCGATAGCTGAGGCAGGGAGCACTCTGCTCCATCCTCAGGTTGGTGTTGGGCCTTTGGGACAATTTATGGGACAATGTTGCTGGACCTGCACTGTGCGGTAGGAGCTATACTTTGGGCCAGGTCCAAAGCTTTATTAATTTAACGGCGCGACTTCCTCTGCAGTGGCAAGCTTCAAGGTGGCGCAGGTGGAGGTACCGGCGAACTGGACCACGACAAGCTGCTTCCTCATTTTTGTGGGGGTATGCTGCCGATTTTTTCCGCCGTCGACGGTGGTTATTTTTGCAACGTTATGCTGCGGAATTTGCGGCGCGTCCGGTGACACTGAACTGAGGGGTCCATTTTTGCGGCATGGTTGACGTTCCGATGGGAATATGCTGTCGATTTTTTCCAGGGTCAACGGCGGTAATTTTTGCGGTGTTATGCTGTCGAAATTGAGGTTCGTCGGGTGGCGCTAAGGTGCTGGTTTTTTTTTTGTGCGTCGAGGGACACGCCGTCAACGTCCGTGAAGGGGTAAATTGCAGTGAGATTGTTATGGCGATACGGCGAGCGGCATTAGTAGTAGTGGTGACATTCTGCGTGTTGGTCCACGCTTATCAAGGTGGAACAGCACGTCGGTTTTTTTTGTGCACATGTCAGCAATGGTGAGGCCATTTGACCTTGACCTAGTGGAACTTTGGGACCGCCGGAGCTCGTGAGCGGGACTGGCAGTGTCGGCGAAGTAGGAACTTGAGTGTTCTATTTTCTTTTGAGAAGTGTGGTGGAGACTATTTTGGCAAGTGACGTCATCAGATGATGGAAGGAATAGTGTGGGACCACTTGGGACCGTTTGGGATCAGTTGGGACCGCCTGGGACCATCTGGGGCTAGGTGGGACATGAGTGGGCGACGTAGTGACCAATGGGAGCACGTGGTACTTGAGGTTTTGACACCAAGGAGTGTTGTTATTTTTTTGGAGAGCGTGGTGAGAGCGATTTCGGTAGTTGGGACGATTCGATGCTACAGGCGGTAGTGCAGGACCACTTGGGACCGCCTGGGATCAGTTGGGACCGACGCGGGACGCGGTGGATGTTTTTTTTAGACGAGTGCGGCTCGCCATCGTCACACTTGGGACTGTCGTGAGTGAGACTTGCGAGTCAATAGTGAATTGGAACTAGCGGTTGGCCCAGGACTTACCTCGAGACTGTGGTTTCTTCGGCGACGTATATATGTTACTTGGCTTTCTTGAGTGAGCCACGGCGCGTTCGACACCACTTCACTCGAAGTCGGTTGATTGACTCAGATTTTCCTTCACACCTGTGACCTTGTACATTGAATGTTTGTTGAAAAGGTAGAGGAAAGTTGTGTGTATTGTGCATGTGAATGGAAAGGTATGACTTCAGCATGGGATTGCACTGTTTTTTCTTGAACTTGTTCTCTTTGCGTGTTGTGCAGGTAGGTAGAAGAATGTTGTAAAGGACAAGTTTGATGATGTCTACTCGAGACGATAAAACAAATTGTCTTTTTTTTCCATCTCACCGACCTGCATGTCAAGAAAGTTGCGTTTGTTTTAAAAAATGTTAATTCGGTAAGCACCGTAAAATGAATTTGATTGAAATAAAGAAGATAAGGTCAAATAGACTTGGTCTTTTTCTTGAGGATTGACCTTTTCTATCCTTCATGACTTTTATCTGTCCAAATAGTTCTCATTCTCTATCTCTTCTAACTCTTTTTGTCTGAGTTACCTTAAGCGAGGGAGAATGGGATCAACTGAAAATTTATTTGTGGTGAATGCTCTCTCTCTTTCAAGGAAGCATTTGGGGCGAGGGTTCGTTGTTTTAGGAGCCGGCCCTTTTATCGACCCAGAGTGGACCGTTCTATGGGGGAGTACTTTGCCGATTCGGTGGAGACGGTCCGACTTCTGAGATCTGAGTCTTGTGCTCAGGCGAGGAGGAGGAGTACCCCAGACCACTTCCTAGAGGGAGAGATATGCAACACTTCAAGCAATGCACCCGATCAAGAATCATCCACCAAGTAGTCTGTCATCCGAAAAGATTAAGAATTTATGGAGACATGTGTGTGTGTGCTTAATCTTAGGTCGGCGTTAGAATGGAATGAATAACTTTGGCAGCACGTCTCATCAAATCAAAACTAAGACAGACCGACTACTTTGTCGACAATATTGAGGTTATTGCAACTTCCAGTTGGTGTCTCAGTATTGTATTTTGTCTCATGAAGTCTGACTTGAGATGGTCGGATTTTATTTTGACTTTTTTTATTGGATGTATCATTTCATATTCATTGTATCTTCATATCGACTATGATCGATTCCTTTTGATGTAATTATGCATGATGGTTATGACTTTTCTTTTTTACTAGTGTCAAAAGGAACTAGGATAGTTTTTGGGTTTCACGCTTGGTTGAGACCGTCCTAGTCGATCGGCGTCCACTTCGTACTTAGGCGATCAACACCTAATGGACGAACATCGTTCGAGTTCAATAGGCGTTTTAACCGAGCGTACCTATACTACAGCGAGCGAGCAAACGCCCTCGGTTGACCTACCTATGCAATTGCATGTAAAAGCTTTCGCACGTGGGTCATTACCTCGGTAGGGATACGCCCCTAAGGGTGGTGACAACCCCTTAGGGAAGCAAGTTGTACCCTGCGGGAACTTATCCTGCCATAGGGGATGACAAGATGTACAGTTAACGCACCCGGCTACAGGGACGATGGGACGACACGACTGCGACCGTCGTGGCGGTTCACGATGTTAATTATGCGTCGTTCCAAAGTTGTCTGTTGATTTTGGTTTTGTTTAAACTCCTGCGTGACACGGCCAGAAGGGTTCCCGCCTCTTCGTGAGAAAAGGCGGGGGTCGATACGCTCGACACCGCTGACTTGCAAAACCTACTTCTTAGTTTGCGAATATAAAAAAAAACTTAATACAAGTTTTGTTTTGAAGGTTCAAGTATTAGTGTTTCCCCTATTAAAAAAAAAAGATGAGAGCGACTTTGTTTGCTCGCTCGAGACTCTTCTCTGGTACATTTTTCTTGCATGCTAAATTGCAATCATGTTTGTAGAAAGTAAAAAAAAAAAATATGAAACTTGAACGCTCAAGAAAAATTCAAACTACAATTTTTTTATGTACGCTAACTCGGTCGGCATTGATTGAGAACTTCGAAGTGTGCATACAGGAGAAACAAATATCAGTTCATAAACAGACATATTATTCATTCTCCGGATGATGTGACAGAAACACGTATCCATTATGATCGTAATAATATCGAATAACAACGATATAGAATGAAAATGAAGTTGTTAATCTCATAAATAATGCCACAAAAAAAAAAAGGAAATTAATTTGTAGAATTAAAAAAAAAAAAACCATATGGTACTAACTTACAAACAAAAACATTGTTCATACATATTTTTAGACTAAGTCGTCTCTACTGCAGGTTGATCTGGTTTACTACCATTGGATAAGTTACCCGGGAAGAATACAAAAACGAGACGACAAAAGAAACCAGCAAAAACAGGCAAATAATAATAAACAGGAAGGACTACTTTAAGTTGGCAAGATGAGAGAAAAGTGATTACTACTAGAAAAGCAGAAAAGCTCAGCGGTAAAGAAGGGAAAACTCATAAGGGTGGACTATGCATAAAAAAAGTGGAGAGAGTCTTTAAAAAGATTATCCTACACATCAGACAGGTTAACGATCCGCCAAAAAACAAAAGCACTTATGAATAGATTATAGGTCTTCGGTGTCATATTAAGAAAAAATAAAGGATTTGTGCCTAGACTCATTAATGATTAAGTAAAATAGAAAAGCACGGAACATTCATCTCACCCACACAGAGAAAAACACCATGACATGCGAACAAAGTGAATCTCTTGTTTTTTTGTATGGTTCTTGGTTCACTAGTTTGCCCTGTTCAAAAAATTAGAGAGCATTTAAAGAGCTATTAGACTTTCCGAGAAGGCCAAAAACATATCATCACTCCACTTACTATTCATAGAAGGACTCTCCAAATCGGATAGTCTAAGGAAAGTACAAACGACGCACAACACAAAAATATTATGGAGGTCCTGGTTTGTCCGTCCAAACTCCAGGCACACTATTGAAAACAAGATGTTCATCTATCTCTCGTTTGAGCACTCTCCAAAAACTGAATTTCGCATGTTTGGAACTCTCTAAGCTTAGAGAGTGATTTTAGAGGTCGTGTTCTGACCACTCTGTAAGAGTTTTTCATAGCCTAGATTGGAGAGTAGGTGCAACAATACCGAACTCTCCAAACTTGGACAACGGAAAGCAGTAAAGCGAGATCTTGTGTTCGATGTAGCAGATGCATAACCAAATTAAAAAACAATCGGTGAGCATAAATGCACAGCGATGATTAAGATATGAGAGACAAAGAGGGATACAGGGGGGGTAACCTAACGGTCGCCCACATACTTGCTCAATTGGCGTGCATATATCGAAGTAGCCAGCCTCCCTCAACATCTCTCATAATATGTTCTACACTGTAGAAAGCACACAAGTCGAGAGAGAGAGAGAGAGAGAGAGAGAGAGAGAGAGAGAGAGAGAGAGAGAGAGAGAGAGAAAGAGAGAGAGAGAGAGAGAGAAAGGATAAAGTTGTACTTGAAATTCTTAGAAAACATGGAAAGAGTGGGAGAAAGAGAAAGAGAGAGTTCTGCTTGAAATTTTTAGAAAACATGATGAGAGAGAGAGAACTCTTCTTGGAATCCTTATAAAACATATACGACCATATATTTGGTAGTTTTGTAGGTTGAATAAGTTCTATAACTATAATTGTAAGTTCTACTATGAATTTCATTTTTCCCTCGTGTGATTATTTTGCATTCTCACTATATGAAATATCATGTATTATATGTTAACATACAATCAGCGGCATAGCACCCTACAAACTCATCGGTATTTCGCATGTTCTCTAAAACTTATTTCATTCCTCGACCTTCGTCTTACACTCTCTTTGTCAACTGTACAATCACTTGTGCTCTTCTTCCGCAGGTGATCTGTTGTTTTGATCTTTAGACTTTATCTTTGTAGTTGGGATCATTGCAGAAGTTCGCTTTATCAAATTGTATGCATGCCTATTTATGCAACATATAGATATATTTTTAAAAAAATTGCGATCGGTCGTTGCAGTAATCAATGCATTATTATGAAACCGGTTGTCCTTAAGCGAAAGGTGTATTCATGTCGATCAGTGAGGAGTTTTTCACATTGTGGAATCAATTCTATTTTTTATGTTGCATTTATTTTTATTTTTTTCTTTACATTTTATTAACTTTTATCATAGTATTGTGGTCGTTATTTTCAGCACATCAAGTTTCAAAAGGGTAATCCTAAAATAAAACAAAGTGAAGAAAAAAAAAAATTGTATTGAAAAAGTGTCAGATAAAAAAGTGCATTGTCGTTTCTTTATTTGTTTTGAGTCATTGAACCTCTTTCAACCACGTTCTGAACTCAATTTTTCATGGTGAGTAATGATCTCTGGACTTTTCACACTGGAAGGTCGTCCTCGCTTCACCACTCATAACTTTTTTGCTCTTACCATACTAGTGAACACAAGAAGATAGCAGAGCGCAACAAGATAAGGTTTCGGTACTGAGTTACTCACCATTGTTGGTGAGCGGATGAAAATATGCACCACAATCCGGTGTTGCATGTGGGGAAAAGGAACACTATGCTTAACACTTACCCCAACCCACTTATATTATGGAGACGGGGTGAGTGAAGCAGTGATGAGGTCACTCACTAAAATAATGTTGTAGTAAGTGGTGGAGCAAGACTAATTGTGTTGTTGAGTCTCGTCGCAATGCATAATGCTTTAAATATATCAGGTGTTGAAAAACTCCAAAGTCATTCAAAACGTTGGATGAATCCGCACATATATATCCTATTGCAAATTTCATCTACGTGTTAAATATTGTGTAGCACAACGACACATGTTGTTATTCGTTTTTAAGTCAAGGTGTACCCCTCCTTTCCAACTTTTTTTTTCTTTTTTTGGTGCTACTTCTGATGAGACGCCCTCTCAACCTTCCTCTCCCGTTTCTCCCAGTTGCACCCCTACCCCCGCAATCCTACTATGTCAATAATATTTACTGCTTAGGACTATCACACTTCCATCATCGTAGTGGGAGTGACATGAGTGGACAACAGTTGTAGGGACCAGAACTAAGCAAGATCTCACGCTCGGCCTTGATTGACGCATAGTTGAACCAGACCTATCATATGGGTACTTTGAGCACGAGGGGTAGGTATTCATTCCTTAAGTCTGATGGGTAAAACCTTCATGTCCCTCAAACTTACCCAGACTCTCCAACTTATGGATATAGTAGTTACATGCCCCAGCCTAACCCATAACATCATTTGAGCAACCCAGACATACCCACGTAGCACAACTGTTATAGATTATTTTACTTGTATATTGTTCGTTGTATCCATTGCAATTTTTATAATTTTAACCTAGAGATTTTAGGTTATTTTCCCTAGATGTACAACCAACATTTACCCCGCTACCTTCATACGTCCCCGTAGACCCCTCTCTCACACTTTCCTTTTTTGGTTGTACTATTCATGTTCTTATTGTTATCTGTTGCATATTGTTCGGAAGTACCTTAGCTTATGTCATAGGAACGTCTATAACCACCATCCATTCTTATACCTCAATCATAAACTAGAGACGGATGGTGGTCGTGGACCTATCAATGACAGAGTTCTGGGTACCTCCAGATCATGTACGATCAACAATCGTCAAGACAATAGTAGTACAACCATAAAAAAAGAGTAACCTAGAAGGATTTCTAAGAGTAAAAAGCCAGATGGTTATTTTCAATGTATTGATACTTGTGAAAAAGCACATGTGATGACAATATTTTATACATTACCAATGTGGCATAAAATAAAGTCAGACGGGATAACGAAAATGACATGTTGGGGATTTTGGATCTACAAGTGTAGAAAAATGCAATCTTGGTCAGGTGGCACGTACAAATCTCGCTGGACAAATCAAACCACCTCTCGACGGATCTGGTTGTGCAAAGGGTGAGGCTTATCCAGGGCAAACGATGTATGAGTCTATTTGCTCCCCAAAACTTCTGTTGAAAAAAACTATGAACTCGAACGTCTGGACAAACTTTTTTTTAAGTTTGGTCGCAAGTACTCTATGCTTATATGCGTATAACTAATACAAAGAAAGTTTTGAACCAATATCTTGTAGAATGTATGTATTTATTCACCAGAGGGTTTCAACCACCTCTCGATGACAAAGAGAGTCAAGGTGGTGACTGACAATATATTGCAGGAGTGGAAGGATCTCCTAGGGAATCCGACGCAAACCTACATCGGGAAATAGGTAAAAAATGTGAGATCTTATGGTACCGAGTGATGATGGAAAATCTGGGGGCCCACTTCTTTAGGCTGGTGGGGAAAGCGGTGGTTTAATACATTCACGAACGGGTATCCAACCTTCAACTTATAATCCAAAATTGGGATCCTCGAATTAACTTCATATAATTGTCATCCCAGTGTAGAGGGAGATCATACAAACTTTTCAATGTTTTTCCTTGTATAGGCATATCACCTCTCATTTCTGCTTTCGATTCACGATTGTCCATATCAACACTTGGTTGACCTCTGAGCTTAATGTAAAACTCTTATGAGAGTCTCTTTTTGTTATCATGATAGTTCCATTCATTCAGATACTTATCACTTCGTTCATTGGTATCGTTGTTTTCTCACTTGATATACCCCCGATTTTCCATCGTCTCCCATAAGATCTCACATCTTTCACTTATTTTCCGATGTAGGTTTGTGTCGGATTCCCTAGGGGATCCTTCCACTCCTGCAGTATATTGTCAATCACGACCTTGACTTTTTTTGTCATCAACCTAAGATTATGAAGTTTAACCTTAAGTTATACTAGATCTTTCCACTGTAACACTCTGAGTCTCATAAATCCGTCACCCTTAAACCACAATCAGTAATCGGCAGTTGGCCTACCAGTAATCGGCAGTTGGTCTACCAGTACCCGGTCCACATCAGTAATCTGCAGTTGGCCTACCAGTAGTATAGTGCAGGACCTACCTGAAATCTACAACGAGATGTGCCAGACGTCGGGACGCCTGTCCAAAGGTCGTTATCTTCACACGTCGCAGTTCGTTACTTTTTTTTTAATTTTTTTTTTTTTTTTTTTTTTTCTAAAATTCTTCGCTTGCTAAGCTCACACAATGACTATCCTGCCATCCAATCCAGGAATCTACGGCGTGATACGCATGTTTCACACTATCACAACTCTATCTTAGCTAAGAACGGTCAGAGTTGTGTCTAGATAGTTTCGTTTTGCAACTTTTTTTTTTTTTTTCTTCAACTTTCGGGAGCTCCGAATCAAATGAACGTCTATCTTACCATGCTCCAACTCTATCCAACTGTATAAGTCTTGTCTTTACGGCGCCGTCCACCACAGGGGTCAAAAGGGAAAAACAAAGTTTCTTCCCTGACGGTCACTTCACTACTGACACCACGGTCGACGACCTCGAACCGAATGCGGCTCTAACTCACCGGAATGACCATTTTCAGTCGTCGGGGGGAGTGATGGTTTAAGATATGAGTCATATCTTTAGTGGTAGAGAATAAATGAAAACTTAATGATAGGATGTATTAATCTGGAGGAAAAACTCATCCTTCAAAAAACATACATGGTTATGGAAGCGGATCAGGAAGATCCAATCGGTCAATTTGCTAGCATGGAATGCCATTGTCTCACATAGTGGTCCGAGAAACCAAGTTGTCAGGAATCGCAAGGTGGTTCATGAAACTTGTTTAAGATGTAAGAAACGGTGGAAAATAACATTTATTTGTGGCTGCAATGCATACCGGAAAAAAATATGAACGTGGTGCGATGGCTTATGGTCAAACAATGTGAAAAAAACATCAAGTGGATAACGTTTTTGTCATCATGGTATACTACCCCACAATCTACAAGTATGAGCATCATAACTATGGTCCAAGGGGAAAAACAAAGTTTCTTCCCTGAAGGTCGCTTCATTACTGACACCACGGTCGACGACCTCGCCCCGAATGCGGCCCTAACTCACCGGAATGACCATTTTCAGTCGTCCGGGGGAGTGATGGTTTAAGATATGAGTCATATCTTTAGTGGTAGAGAATAAATGGAAACTTAATGGTAGGATGTTATTAATCTCGAGGAAAAACTCATCCTTCAAAAAACATACATGGTTATGGAAGTCGATCAGGAACATCCAATTGGACAATTTGTTAGCATGGAATGCTATTGTCTCACATAGTGGTCGAAAAACCCAGTTGTTAGAAATCGCAAGGTGGTTTATGAAACTTGTTGTAGACATAAGAAATGGTGGAAAATTGCATTTATTAGTGGTTGCAATGCATACTGGACAAAAATATGAATGTGGTGCGATGGCTTGTGGTCAAACAATGTGAAAAAAACATCAAGTGGGTAAAGTTTTTGTCATCATGGTATACTGCCCCACAATCTACAACTTCGAGCATCATAACTATGGTGATCAAAACTGCAATAATAAATATTTCATAAAAATTAAGGACTGGCAAAGTGCTCAAGAGCGAAAAAGAAAAAAATTGCAGATAATGAATTTGGTTTTATCAAGACTTCGAGCAACGGTCCAGAAAAATTAGAAAGATTGTTGGTAGAGCTATAAGAAGAAGATGAGGAATGCTTGGGTTACCTCCACGAGGGGTTTTATGATACTATTGTGACAATTTGAAAATGATAACTTATTTTCATCGTTGATGTCAGACCCTACCAATTGGGGGAAAAGGATGTTGGAAATTAAGATTTACAACAGTAGCAGGTCTCCCGAAGTGTTCATCACAATAAGAGATTATGTTGCAAAATAACGTTTATAACGATCGGGAGGGCCATAACCCATTAGGTCTTCTTACAGTTGGTTTGGGGAAAGAAAGTATTTTTGGTATATGAGTAACATTATATAGATTTTCAAATATAGGTTCATAAGTTTTACAAAGGGGTCTTGAAGGCTGAAAAAGTTGTACGATGACCTTAAGCATATGAAATTATGATATGAATTTGTATTAGGACGTTCGACCAAGTTTTTTGCATGTGCAACTCCACGCGAATATAATGAGTGAGTCGGATATCTTAAAGGTTAGTCTTTTATTTGTTCTTACCCCTTGATGCTTTGAGAATATCAAAATTGAAAGAACTGTCTACCTCTCTTGGCCCCGGGGCGACGAGAGTCTCTAAGTTTATTTTTTATTTTTTTATTTTTAAAATTTATTGAAGTGTTTGTTCTTATGAAAAATCATATCACGTGGGTATACCAAAGTCTTATCTAGTGATTAATAGAACCGTGACCATGAATGTATTGTTGAAATACTCAACTAAATTAAAAAATATATATATATAACGCATGTGTCTATGTTACCAGTTGGGCCACCAGATCACTTATTTTCCAAGGTGGCCCTGCCGTATAAGGACTATGGAAGGTCCCAAAAAAAAAAAAAAAAAATCATAAAATCCGAAGAAAACAATTGTGTTATGCAGAAAAATAATTTATTTTTTTTTTGTTATGGGGTGACATTGAATTTTTTAACGAAATTCAAAATATATTTTATCAGGGTAACCGGCGTTCGAGACGGGCCGAACTCCCGAACTCGAACGCCCGAACGTACGTAACCCCTAGGGGATGCGTTCGGTCGTTCGGGTCGAACACGAAAAAAAAAAAAAAAAAATCAAACAAATCTGAAAAAAACATATGTTATCAGGGTTGTCAGGCCGAACGTACGAAGACCCCTAAGTTGACCCCCGAACGTTCGGGCTTTCGGGTCCCCGTACGGGGCCCGAACTTGGAGGGGTTCGGACCCCGCAAAAAAATATTTTGGCACCCAAATATTATTTTGTTTTGCTGAATTTTTTTTGTGAGTTCTTTGTGATGTAAGGTATCTCCCGCTTAATTTTGAAGTCATTCTGTTCAACAAAAAAAAAAAAAAAATTCTCAAAGGTCGTGGTGTCAAAACTTGCTTGYCCACTCACAAATTTGTTTTTTCTCTTTTTTCACTTTTTGTTTTCCCTTTATTTCGGGGCATAAAACAATTTATTATTTTTTCAAACTTTACTCGTAGATTCTCTATTATATAAGATACACATATATCAATTTTCATGGCATTTGTCACAGCCAAAAAAAAATGAAAAATCGCCAAAGATGGCTATGTCAAAAACGTGCTTGCCCACTCAATAATTTAATTCTCGTTTGATTTTTTCTAATTTAGTAATTTTCATTATTATTATTTAGTTTTAGTATTTGATTTTTATTTCAAATTTCGTAAATAATTTGGATATAACGTTGAGGCAAATGTTGTTTAGTTTTTTCTTCTGCATAACATATATT
>BFEA01000541.1:392772-408891 GCA_003427395.1 Chara braunii | reverse complement strand
TTTTTTTTTTTTTTTTTTTTTTTTTTTATCCGCGTTCGGCCGAACAGCCGAACGCGTCGAGAGGGGGTGCCGAACGTTGGGGCGTCCGGGTTCGGGCGTTCGGCCCGTCCCAAACGCCGGCAACCCTGTATGTTATAAAAAAACATAAAATAAACAATATTTTCCTGAGCATGACATACAAATTCCTTACCAAATTTGAAATAAAAATAAATTAAAAAAAATAAAACTAATAATAAAAATATATAATTAAAATAAAAAGTGAATTAAATTTGTGAGTGAGCTACCACGTTTTCGACACCGCCATCTTTGGTGATTTTTCATATTTTTTTGGAATATTCAAATGCCCTGAAAATTTACAGATGTGTACTTCACATAATACAAAACGCATTAAAAGGTTTTAAAAAATAATAAGATTGTTAAGGCCCCACAATAAAGTGAAAACAAAAAGTCAAAAATGAAAAAGAAAAAAATAGTGAGTGCGCGAGCACATTTTGACACCACCATCTTTGGCGATTTTTCTTTTATTTTTGGCTCAGCGAAATGACTTCAAACTTTATAGGCATGTACCCCACATCATTGAGAACTCACGAAACAAACTTCATAAAAAAAACAACTTATTATTAAACACCGAAATAATTTTTGGCGGGGCCAAACGCCTTCTGGTTCGAACCCCAAACGCCAGTACGTACGAAGGTCGGTCCGCGGACCTCCGTTTGTACGGGCCGGTGACCCTGCATTTTAAATTATTTTTTTCTTAGTTAGGCAAGTGGTCTCGGGGCACTTTGGTACCGTAGGTATGTGTCTTATATTGGAGTGTTTTAGTTATTAGTTTCAATTTTACAAAATTCGAAAGAAAAAATATATATGTTTTAAAAAATTGTAATTTAAATGACGTTTTTTCGTATGGCTTTGGTGAGATGCACAAATCATTCAAGCGATATCTGCAGTAAAGAGTCTGACGCCGATCCTCAGGGATCTATACATTGAACATAGTCCATAAGACCGACCCAATGACATCCAAAAACCATGCAATCAAATAATAGTCATAAGACACGTTCACGAAACTGACGACCACAAGCGGAATGAAAGGTGAAGAAAGAGAAAACGAGAGAGACATCAGTCAAAAAAGTAGAAGATAGACAACGCATCAACATCCTGAATGTGACTTGATAGCCACCAAGATATTCAATCATAACATGGCTATGGATCCTGAACAAAAAAAACGGGCATCATGCCCATGTAGTCGTACAACACCGTCTTGCTCACCGGCGGATGACCCGACTAGTTTCGTCCGATCGCCGGAATCGGAACTACTCAGGGGTTTATGTCACGATGAATAGTCTAACACGTTGCCAATTGATATACGACATAGACCCGACGCTGAGACCAACAGAACGCGTAGAATTCCATGAAGTTCAAGATAACTAGAAGCGACCGGGCGAGACAGGAAGCCCGGTTAGGAAAAATTCAGAGGTTATCAAGTCTGAAACACTTTGCTGTCAGGACCTTAGTCATAGACTCAAAAAAGCGGGAGGACCACCGTTCGAGAAAAAATAAATCAGTGCCTACAAACCTAAAGGTTATCCTTATTACACCATTCGATGCCTACGAACAACCTCTTCAAGAAAACAATATAAAAAGAAAAGAAAGAAGTAGACAGACACCTAGGGGAACACAATTCAAAACTCGCAAGGTAACCCAAACCTGCCGACATACCAAGCCTACCAACGGCCCCATTGAGAAACAGGTGTGAAAAAACAACAAGACAGAAACAATAGACACCCAGGAGACCACAATTCAAAGAGTCTCAATGTGACCCAAACCCACCGACAGACCAAGCCTACCAATGGCCTCATCAAGAAACAGGTGAAGCAAGAAAGCTGCCAAAAAGTAAACTCCCTACCAAACAGGACTAAAAACCAGATGTGCCCCCTATCTCCGGGAGCAAATAGACACGCAAGGAGCCAAAGCTCGAAAAGTCGCAAGGTGACCTAAAACCGACTAACATACCAAGCTTGCCAGTGGCCTCATCAAGAAACAGGCGAAGCACGAAAACAGTCAGAAAGTGAAATCCCTACCAAATAGGAATAGAAAACAAATGTACCCTCTATCGCCACACGCCTCCTCCACATTAGGTTGACCCATGTCTTGTCAGGGAAATTTTGTCCCAATTCGTCAAACAATTTACCCAACCATGCCATAGACCTCCAAACTTAGAGGAGAAATTTTAGAGTGTTTAATCGAAGATTTCATCCGGAAAACCTCGTATCCTCAATTCAACCTTTAGTGCAAGTAAAAAAAAATCTTGGCGCCCCACAAACTCGTAAATTGCTTAGCCCTGTGTAAAAACGAACCTACCACAACCATTTTTTGTCGCTTACTTACGTATGAACAATCGTCTTGCGAACTCTGGAAACGAATACCTTCATTCAAGATGCAGCTCTGATTCTTGGCCATATTTGCAATAAAATAATAGAAAACGAAATAAAAATGCGAGTAGTAATATTTTATATTGTTTTTAATATCCTTAGCTCCCAGATAGTTTACCTAAAAATTTATTATACAACGTGTCTATGTTTTATTCGTATATAACGTACATTTTGTTTTTCTACTTAAGGAGGAATTACCCCAATACGAAGAACCACATGATGTGCAAAATGCTATTACAAAAAGAAAAGCAAAAATCAAAGAGGATAGAAGCAAACAGACATTAAAAAAATCATGTTTTTTTTTATTAATTAGTGAGAAAACAAGGGGACAAAAAACCTTATGTATTATAAAGTTTAGGTGTTTCTTCATCTGTCGGGTCTCACCTATGATAAAAATGGTTGTTTTCAACTTCTCAAGTGCAAGTCGATATGAAGGATTTATGAAAAACAAGAAGTGGAACTAACCAAAGTCACGGCATGAGAGTTATCGAAGGTTGTAATTACTATAAGGTTTAAAGAATGGCAGAAACTGGATCGGTTTGACATTATTTTCTTTCTTTTTTCTCCATTCTTGTATTTTTAGGGCATAGTTTATTTTTTACAGTTCAATGCTTAGTATATCTTCGTCTACTCTATATTACCTCATTGTTCAACGGTAACTACGACTGTGAAGATGTCTCGTGTGTGAGACCTCGCCTTGAGTAGTGAAACCCTTCTCGGTGTTACTATTCAATAAATACAACTTCATGACACAATGGTTGATATTCTTGTTTTCGACATTCATAACAAATAATTGCACACACGTTAACTTTGACTTTTGTGGGTAATGTATTTCATGAAATTTGGGTGAGTGATAATTTTTTTGTCTTCAACAATGACAAAGTACGATGTAATTAATTATCTTATAACACTGGATCTGAAATTTCCGTTGGAAAACTATATATATATATACTTTGTTGCTCTCAATGTAAGCTAACATGTGAAAGCTAATGGTGCACAGTGACCTTTAAATATTGAGAAAGCGTATGACTATGAGGAGTGAGACTTCATGAGAAGCGCCTCAATAAAATCAACTTTGGTCCCCTATTTTATAAATCAATCAATATTCCTTATAAAAATGAACTAAGACCCCACCAATACAATCCATCATATGTTATTGGAGGTGATAGTGAATGTGAAGATCTATAGGGGGATAAAAACCAGATGTTTGAGTCTTCAACTGGAAGGCCACGCTCCTTTGGAGCACCCACAAGTTTCTTGGAAATCAAAGGACAAAGGCAATCAGAGTGATAGACATAAATTTGATCGCAGAAGACCTAATACCTGACCATACATAGGAACACATTGATAAACATTGTTACTCGAGGAATAGTTTGGTAGAAGGAAAGGTTCCTTATATGAAGAACCTTATCGAG
Source organism: Chara braunii (assembly GCA_003427395.1). Classification (NCBI taxonomy): domain Eukaryota; kingdom Viridiplantae; phylum Streptophyta; class Charophyceae; order Charales; family Characeae; genus Chara; species Chara braunii. Next base: position 405,047 of record BFEA01000541.1, on the reverse strand, counting down.
CTCGATTGGTTAACATACATATGATTGACTGCGTCGTTATCTGTTTGATGAATAAGTTTGTTATTCGAAAGAAAAAAAAAAACACTTCAGATTCGCAGAGGTCAAGGAAGTCGCATTGGCACCATCAAAACTATGACCTTCAAAGTAGTAACTAAAAATTATTTTATTTTTACCTTCTCTACAATTTGGATTGGCTCATATAAAGAATAATGAACTAGACCAACACGCTACTTTGATATGGAAGTCGGATCACAAAACGGATCATCAATAAGAGCGCGGACCCTTGGCTCGTTCCACAATGTCGTTTTAACCAGAAAACATTACCCTGCTACGTTGTCGGGGCAGAAACCCTCACAAGGGTATCTGCCCGGTGTTTTAAATGTCGGGCGATATCCAATTTAGTAAAAGATTATGCAGGCTTCATATCTTGATAAGATTGGTTATCTATCAAAACTTTATTCAAACCTGACCTATGATTGAGAGCCTAAGAGTTTTTGAACCTTAGTCCAAACTCCTGCGTGATATGGCCGAGGGGCTCTCGCCTTTGAGAAAATGCGGGAGTCGATATGCTTTATAATGTGATCATATGGGCACAAAAACCCTTCTTCACCTCCACTAAACTTTCCATCTACTAGTGTTTTCACACGAAATAGACGCCCGATCGTTATATTCAACTTACCCTTCAAAAATCAGATTTCTTGACATTTTTTTTTCGAATAAAATGCCCCTTCACATACAACGCCCGGATATTATATTTGAATAGAACACCTGGACGTTTTATTTGAATGTGGCACAAGCAACATGCGTCGTAAAAGGAGTATATGTGGGTTCTAAATGTGGGGGGGGGAACGAATATACATTGGTTTTAAAGAGCGTTCAAAGGGGTTCTACTCCTAACGAGTATGTATTTTTATTTTTTTATTTTTGAATTTATAAGAAACTATGAAGTGGCGATAAACCAAAGGTTTGTTGCATTGCATCTTGAGACAATATATTCATTTTACATTTAAAAAAAAACAAAAATCAAGTTTGGGACCCCACTAAAGTTACCACCAATTTACCAAATATAACAACAACAGGATGTTATATTCGAATACAACTCCGGATGCATTTTCGGGTGAAGATTATAGTTCGTTCTTGCCATCATCGGACATCCCCTTTTGCATGACCACCCGTCGCCCTTCCTTCCCCCCCCGTCCTGACTCTTTCCTTTCACCCAGCTTCATACCCGGTTCCCATTATGCCTCCTTAGCGCTTCCCTTTAGCATGAACTATTGGAATTGCATACAACGTACTGACCCCAACCCTGTTACTAAGAATGTTGATTAGTTTAGGATCCTCAACGTCCTTTGAAAACTCTTGAGCAATGTTTGACAATAGGAAGGATGTGACACCCCAACTTCACGCCTTGCGTGACTTTTAGTGAAGATGCGAATTAGGGGTATACCAATGGTTTTAGGAAAGGGATTGAAGTTCTAAGTCAGAGTTGAGATTTCGTATACGAATTTTGTCATACGTTATACATGAATTCATAGAGGTACTCTGAATTTTCTACAATGATAAGGACAGATAGACAATTAAGTCTATGTCAAAATTGAGACAGAGATTGAGATATGAGAGAGACGACCAATTTTTAATATAAGATGGTCGTTTACAAACGTCGTCGACTTCGTTTTCCAACAAGTGTACGTATCCTAGTAATCCTCTTCATTGTGAACCTTGCAGACAAAGACATGTGGCTAGTAAAGTTTTGTATGCCGACACTCAAAACTAAAAACGTGGGGCTAACGAGAGACGATGACGGATCAGGGGATGCCCATGAGTTCATGATAGATGGAACATGATCACAAAGTCGGATCTAATGGAGGTCGATCAATTCATTGTGAACAAGAATTGATATGAACGGTCTCTTTTCGTTGCCATTTATCATACGTCTCACTAGCAGACCCATAGACCCATATAGACCCGTCGTAAAGGAAATGTGGCGAATGGACGTCAACCGCAGAGAAAGGAAGAAAGAAAGACCGATCATGCACAAAGGACTACCTAAAAAAACACATAATTCATAGTCCATGAAAAAAAAGCACATGGTTGAAGTAGTTTTCACCACATTCGATTCACTAATTACATCATCAGCATTGCACAAATAGTGTTATGCAATCGCATACATAGTCATACAAATAGTGAGTGACAAATTCAAACAAAATTATATACTTACTACTACGAACAGCTAAAAAATCATGAAAGTTGTGAAGCAAATGCATATTTCATCACCTATTAATGTGGGATGCACACATTAAAATACTGAAAAAGGAAGTAGGGAAACGAAGCACAAACAAAGAGAGAGAGAGAGATAAACAAAACTTCAGATATGACATTTATGAAGGACGGATACTGTCATTCAAACTGTAAACACAATTTGATCCCCTAATTAGTTTCTAAGCATCGAAAATATAGTTATATAAAAAAATGAGCGACTAATTCAAGCACAATTACATACTTACATTAGTACGGAAAAATGAAAAATTAAGATAATTGTGTAGCAAATATAAATTTCATCATCTATTAATGCGACTTAAACACATTAAAATAATAGACGAGGAAGAAGGGAAAGAGACCACAGACGAGAGGTGGTTAACGGGTCCACTAATATTTAGTATTTACATATGTACTGAAGTTATGAATACACCTCCCCCAAAACAAAACAAAGCATGGGGAAGGAGCTAGAGTTCATTTTTTTCAGCATCTTTGTCGTTAATATACATCTAGACTATGAAATTTATGAAATTCTTAAAATGATGAAAATGTAAAAAATTATGAACAATCCCTTTCTTCAAGGACGCAAAACAGGCGGAGGGGGGGGGAGGTCGTAACTTTTAGCATCTTTACTTCCTCAAATTTTTTAAAATTTGAAGTGTTTAAATTCATCCAGATGTCTTGAGGGGGTGTTTCAAAATTTTAAGCATTTTCACCACTTCGAAGTTTTCAGAATTTTCAATGTCTGTTTGTATTACGATGTAAACATGATATTCATAATATTCAATATTTTGAACGCTTCAAATTTTCTAGAATGTTCAACATTATCCGGAGGGGGGGAACATTCACAATTTTCGACACATTTTAAATTGTTGAAACCCGATTTTAAAATTCTGACTTTAGAATTATTTTCGGTGGAATGCAGCAACTTATTGACCACTTGTGCCACAAATAAAGATAAAGGAGAAAAAAAAGTTAATGATGACACATAAGAAGGAACGATACTACTATTCAAACTATAAACATAATTTTAGGAATATTATTTTGTCTCTTTTAATGAACCTTCAGCGTGAAACAACCTTAATCACATCTCAAAATATTGACGTGGACAGTGGATCGTCTCACACTCATTTACTTTCATAGTCATCACCACGCTTAGCGTAATTATGTACGTCATGTTCACCCACATCCCGTAGTCTGATGCAACAGCATGTAAACCCATTATAGTTGTCATTATCTCGTCATTCCTCTTTGATTGCGCTCTCTTATCTCCTATACTTCGTGCTTTTTTACTCAGTGAGTGGACGCTCAAGATTCCGCTAGCTTCCAAGTTAGATTAGAGAGAAATAAAGTCGTACATATTAATTTTATAATTTTGGGATGCATGAGCAAGAGGGAAGCGAAAAAAGGATTAGGTAATGCTTGGAAGTTACATTTTTAGATCATGGTGTGGGAAAATTAAGGTTGAGGGAAGAAGGCAAGAAAATAAGGATCCAAGCGAGGGTTAGATGAGCAACGCCAAAAACAAACAAAGCACTTTTGATCATCAATTGAGAAGGGCGGAGAAGGAAGGAGAAGGAAGGAGAAGGAAGGAGAAGGAAGGAGAAGGAAGGAGAAGGATAATTATAGTTAGAGATTGCAAGTAACGAGGGACACCTCATGCCGAAAAAATAAGGTTTGTTTACACGGCATGCAAAAACAAACAGAATTCAAGTTGCGCAATTACCATCTCATCTTCTCAGCCAAGACTATAGTACAAAATTTCGAAGAGTTAAAAAAAAGGGTCGTCGGTCATCAAGCCTTAGAGACATATGAACCTCTGTATGAGGTTTTTTCCAAAGTCGCGAAGAAAGTTATGAGTTGCAAATTTTTAGTTCATCACAAGGAAAGCTAGGTTAAGTGGGAGTGATGATAATAAAAAGGTTAGCCAATAGACACAAAACAGATACAAGCGGAAAATGTATGGGGCTACACGGGTGTGGTCTGGTTCCCTCACCTACAACTTGAAGCTCACAATTTGGACGCTCATTGTTCGTGAGACATAATTGTTATAAAATATCAACTGCATACGAGGGGCTTACAGTGGGAGCAAAGTATTAACTATGTATGGTAAGGAGAATAATAAATCGCCACATATAGGGGCAATCAATTATATTTTCTACAAACATTTGATTTTTATATATGGTCCGGTTTCCAACACCTGCAACTTTTCATTCATAGAATGCAGTCAACATGATAGGAGAATGCCCTTCCCTGGGAGTGCTCTTATCACCTCCAAGGGTTGGAAGGAAAAAATATATATATTCATTCCCTCCCTCTCCCACAAGTATTCAAAATTAAATGATTTCATTCATCTAGTTTTTATGGTTTTAAACTTAGGCGTACATTTCAAGCGTTTGTGGATGTACTACCTACCTACTGGTACTCCTAAGCCTATATAGGAGACCCCTACAAACACAACAATCAAGGGGATGCATGTTTCCCCCGCCCTAATCTGTGGCGGTTAGGGAGTAGGATTGGCCCCCAGTGAGAAGGGTTGGCTGACGAAAAGGCTGAGGATTTTGTCAGTAGTTGTACCTCTCATCTATCCCCCCCCCCCCCCCTCATTGAGTAATAGCATAATTTAAAGCCAACACTCTCTCACACACCACATTGTCTGTGGTGGGGGCATGGGGAACAAAGCCCTAAGGGCCTATATTCCTTTTTTCTCCTTTAGAGAGATGCACACATACACATATATAGAAAAAAATAAAAATAAAAATGAGAGAGAGAGAGAGAAAGAGAGAGAGAGAGATGTGTCTCATTTCACTGTATCCTCTGCATTGCAAACAGGCTTAGCGTGGTGAATTTTGGGCCAGCCTAATGATCCAAAACAATGGTCACCTTCCGCAAAAAATTGCGTCACCTTGATGCAGACGTGGCAACCCACAATACTGCAACCTTAGGGCTGCGAATACGACCCCCACACATATACGGACACATACACATTTTTGTGAAGTTGTATATTGCTAACATGACCAGAGGAGCAAGTAAACTATGTTGCTTGGTTGGCAGCAAAAGTTTAGTTCGCCTTTTTATATGCCTTTCAGAAGGAATATACCTTTTTTTTTTTTTTATGGATGGACAGTCACTTTGCATCCTACAACCTAGCTCAGTTGGTAAGGGGCAGAAAAGTCGCATTCATGAGGTCTTGGATTCAAATCTCATTGGCCTCATCTGCGTTCTTGGGTAAGGCTGCCCCCCGCCACCTAGAGATACATCGTTGGTCTTCCAGAGTGGCATGGCCTAACTCAGTTAGTAAGGGGCACAAAAATCTCATTTATAAGGTCTTGGGCTCAATCCTCATCGACCTCATTTACATTCTTGGGCAAGGTCGGCCCCCGCCACCTAGAGATAGGCCTGTTGGCCCTCCAGAGCGGCACACAAGCGGTTAACACGGACCGCACCTTCTCAACCTTGGTTAACCTCCCCAACGTTGAAAAATATTTTTGAGGATAAAGTTTTTCAACTTTTTTATTTTTTTTGCCTTATTTTATTTTTTGTCAAGGTCTGCGTGTGCTGAGTTTGGTGTTTGTTGAAATCTTGGAAATGATTCACAGCTCAGAACCGCATTCAAATGTCCCTATACATATCCGTAATGACACACATACTGGTCATACTGGTGAGAGCAGATTCACACCATAGCCATGAAAAAATACTGCACATTGAAAGTCAAAACATATATAAAAATTGAGAGAAAAATATTTCCGTCAAGTATTTATGAAACCCCCCTGCTCTTCTCCTCTCAATCGAAAAACCTCGAAAATCTCAACCAAAAATTTAGTTCCACCTCCAATTAACCCTTGATAATAACCTTCAACAAAGCGTCAATGAACTTCCTCTTCTCCCTACGACCCCCAACCGCTAATGATAACCCACTGTTGAAAACAACATCTCATCACGCCCCAAGCTTGTGAGTACAGGCGTTGATCTTGCATGAGCCAGATACCAAGTTGCAGTATCGCAAACCACCATGAAGAAGAAGGTGGACCTCGATGGTAAAGATGATGATTGCCCTGGTATGACAACAATTTGCAACAAGCAAGCCACTCAAGGAAGAAAGTGGTTGTTTTTCCACCCCTCAAACAACAACATGATGGTAGTGGCATCAACACCTTTTCGTACAGGGATCGGAGGGTAGACACAGGGACTGACCCATGAAAGAAGCTTCGTCAAGTATCATTGATGGTATTGTAGTAGGCGCATGACATGCACAGGGTGTTGGTCACACTGAGGTGGATAATAGGGATAGGGGGGGGGGGGTGCACTAGGAGTATAGACTCAAGGATGGGATATGAGGTAACCTTGTCTTCCCAGGACAGTCATGGTTGTCCGCTCTCGGAAATCATTGTGTGCCCTACTGATGCTACTGGCTGATCTCTGGCTGGCGTAACCCACTTGTGGGTTGGTTGCATCCCCCCCATGTTTCCTCGTTGGAGGCTTTAACTTGGGCTGGCTGCTACGGGGTTTCCCGGGGCAAGGTCCCACTTGCATGGATTAGGATATTTGGTTGTTGATCTCCATAATCTAGTGTCAATATCTCTTATACTTTGTCCAAGTGGGACCCACCCCCTATAATGCTATAACAATGGTAATATGAAGGTCGAAAAAAACCTCTTGTCCAGGCAGATGATTGAATTGGTTGAACCGAGGATACACTTACACTGCGGTTGCAAAGCCATATAAATTGCAAAATTGGGTTCGGCCGAATTTGGGTACTCGATGTTTCAAATCACACCGTGTTCCCATTTCGTTAAGGACAAGGTCGCTATCATGCCGTCGGTGTGGTGTTGTTTGGGGTTGTGAGTCACACAGAAGTAACCACAAATATTGGTCGAGGATTTATTTTTTTTTTTCCCGTGGGATCCATCGCAGTAACGGGTCGATCGCCTTCATTTTTTATGAGAGAAGGTTAAGAACAATTATACTTTTTATCATACGTAATTTTACCATTCACCACTTCGGGACCGTTCGAGATTTTAAGACTGCCTAAACAATTGTCAAGATAGATGGTTTTCAGAGTGTCCAAACCCTTTACCACTTCAGGATTGTTTGTGATTTTCATCCTGCCTAAACATGTGGTTTTCATTGTGTTCAAATCCTTCATCACTTCAGGACCGTTCGGGATTTTCGAACTCCCTAAACAGTTGCTAAGATAAATTGTTTTCAGGGTGTTCAAACCCTTTCCACTTCATGATTGTTCGCGATTTTCAGTCTGCCTAAACAAGTTGTTTTCAATGTGTTCAGACCTCTCACCACTTCAGGATCGTTCGATATTTTCAAACTGCCTAAACAGTGGTTAAGATAGATTGTTTTCGAGCTATTCAAACCCTTCACCACTTCAGGAGTGTTCGGGATTTCCAGACTGCCTAAACAAGTTATTTTCAGGGGGTTCTTCAGGGTGTTCATACCCTTCACCACTTCAGGACCGTTCCTGATTTCAGATTGCCTAAACAATTGCCAAGACAGGTTGTTTTCCGGGTGTTCAGATCCTTCACCACTTCAAGATGGTTCGGGATTTTCGTACTGCCTAAACAAGTTGCTTTCAAGGTGTTTTGACCCTTCACCACTTAAGGATTCTTCGGGATTTATGGGTTGCCTAAACACTTGTCAACATATATCGTTTTCAGGGTGTTTCAGACTTTTCACCACTTCAGGATCTTTCAGGATTTTCATGTTACCTAAACAAGTTGTTTTCACAGTGTTCAGACCCTTCACTACTTCATGATTCTTCGAGATTTTCAGATTGCCTAAATAGTTGCTAAGATAGGCAGTATGAAAATGTCGAACCATAATGAAGTGGTAAAGGGTCTGAACACCATAAAAACAATATATTTAGAAAGTTTGAAAATCTTGAACCACCCTGAAGTGGTGAAGGGTCTGACCACCTTGAAAGCAACATGTTTAGGCAGTCTGAAAATTCCGAATCATCATGAAGTGGTGAAATATCCGAACATTATTTTAAGGTGTTAAGACCATTTACCAGTCTGAAAATCCCGAATCATCATGAAGTGGTGAAATATCTGAACATTATTTTAAGGTGTTAAGACCATTTACCACTTCATGATGATTCAAGATTTTCAGGGTGTTGAGACCCTTCACCACTTTCGGATGGTTCGGGATTTTCAGAATGCTTAAACATGTGGTTTTTAGGGTGTCCAGACCCTTCATTACTTCAGGATTGTTCATGATTTTCAGGTTGCCTAGACAGTTGTCAAGATAGGTTGTTTTCAGGGTGTTTCATACGCTTCACCACTTCACGATCGTTTATGAATTTCATACTGCCTAAACAGATATTTTTACGGTTGTTCAAATCCTTCACCACTTCAGGATTGTTCGTGATTTTCAAATTGCCTAAACAGTTGCTGAGATAGACAGTTTGAAAACCACGAACCATCTTGAAGTGGTGAACGGTTTGAACACCCCAAAAACAACTTGTTTAGGCAGTATGAAAATCCCGAATCATCCTGAAGTTGTGAAGGGTTTGAACAACCCGAAAACAATATGTTTAGACAGTTTGAAAATCCTGAATTCATGGCAAATAAAATGCGGATGCATACTGCTTACCATGAAGAATATACTTCTCACTCTGAATTTGGGTCAAATAAGCGACCGTAAATTTTTCACTTTATGATCGAGCTACCAGCTAACCGTTTGTGCTTTTTAACCTCTATATGTGCAATGAGGAGGTTAGTGCGAGTACGCCCTTTTGCCAATTTTTCTTCCGCTAATCCTTTTTATTGCTTGTACAACCACCTCCTACTTCAAAGGCCCACCGTCAAATTTGCATGATTCTAGGTCGATTACCTCTAACCTTTTAGCCTCTATAAGTGCAATGAGGAGGATGCGATCCCAGCCACTACCCCTCTCATTCTTTCATCCTTTATTTGAAGGCTCAAAAGCATCATCATCATCTCTATCGTCTCCTTCTTCCGTAGTGGATTGTCGCTCCGTCAAACCATGCTCGTCAATTCGTGCACCTTACCTGAAGTTCGTTGTCGTCCTCTCTCCTCCATGTTGAGGAAGCCTTCCAGACGGATGTGCTGGCCCACCGCGAGAAGGTGATGGTCCACAGAACGAGGAAGATGATCCTCCTGGTGACAACAGCAACCAACGAAACTGCCCGTGATGTAAACATGCAGACATGTTCAGCGTCATGTAATGTGTCACAAAGGTGGTCACTGCATCCACCTCCACATGCGTTCCCTCCCCCAACAGAGCACGAGGAGTATGACCTCCCGTCATAGTGTTATAAGGGTTCGTGATGTCGCACACCGATGGTGTTGAAAGTTGTTGCGTGGGAAGTTCAGCGGATGGCGGCGTGAATTAATCATCCTCCCCGCTCGTCTTGCCATCAGAATATCCCCATGATGGCTACATACCATGCATGTTGGACGAAGGTTGTCCAACACTACCAGACCCACTGTCGGATTGGAGAGCTCCTCGTAAGATTTCCCCCATAATCGACCGCTCTCCATTGCTGTTTTTTTTTAACCTTTTCCTACCATCAAGCAAAAAGATCGAGCTACACGTGTGTAAAGTTTCTGTATTGTGGCCTCCCTGTGTACCATAGAGAGACAGAGAGAGAACCTCCCCCATACACTGAAGCCTTCCACATTAAACTTCCTTGCAACAAACATACAACAATGAAGATTTCCCTGCGACACATCCTCCAAGGTTGCCCACTGCAGTGTGGCATCCCTGAGCTACTTCCACCATCGCTATAGGATGACTGCTTTATGTAGTTGTTTGTGACGAGCGGCAAGCTCCCCATACTCATCATGATCGCCTCCCATGACCAAGAAGTAAGAAAAAAATTTAAAAAATGCCACACCCACAACGTGCATCCCCAGCCAAATGTCCACGAAGTCGTTGCCCTTTCCCCCTTGACAAAGCATCCCCATGCCTTTTGCCTCCCTGCAAGACAACTGATCTGCCATGTGGGAGTGTATCTCATGGGCCTTTAGATCTCATATGCTTGATGCCATCCCGCTCTATTTCGGAACTGGCCTGTCAGGCAGCTCGCTCGATTTCTGATATGGCCTGCCATATGTCGTCCAACCGTATGCCATCCAGCTCGACATTTGTTTTGACGTGCCTTCATGCATTTTGCCTCTCCAGTATCCTTCCCCCCCATCACGATTTCGATGATGCGAATGGAGAGCCTATCCATTTTTCCAAGCAGGTCGAGCAATGCAGAGATTGTCGTGTTTGCTGAAGTAAAAGGCCGGAAACAACCTCTCATGAACCCTTACATTGTGCATAAAACGCCTAGACACTGAGGTTTGGGCCCCAGAGATAGACTACTATCTTTTTAATCCCGAAGTATCTGGACGAGTACTAGGATAACTTACATGTTCTGTTTGTATACGACTGCTATCTTCTTCGTCCCGATGTACGAGGAGTATGAAAGCTTATATTTTCTTTTTTTATTTTATTTAATTATGCCAGCTCTTTCTTTTTTTTCAATGAATGACACGAAAAACAACCACGTCGAATGGTTGGAAAGGCAGGCAGGACAGAAAGGTGCGTATGCACTTGGCAATGGCTACACGGCCACTGAAAATGGCCATGGAGGAAGATGGCTAGCACCTCGACACGACCGGATAGACACCTGCGCGCCGATGGTGTGCGTGTCGACTACCACACATGTCTCCCACTGCGAATCCACAAGGCATCCTGAGGAATCCATCAACTGTAATGCATCAAGAGGCCAGCCTTGTGCAAACTCCCCATGTCCACCATACGTTGTGTTTGTGTCTGTATTTGGTCGAAACTCTGGGGCAATTACAATTACGATGTTCACAGGTTTTCAATGCCAAAGGAAGGTGCTTTACTACTTGGAGGAGCGGTGCCCGGAATATGAAGAGAAGGCAGGCGGCTGTTGGAATCGAACGCTCGTCGCCGCGATAAAGCGGACAATCGGAAAGGGGGCGCAACATTTGCGGACGCGAGCGGATGACCTGCGGAAGACATGTGAAAACATGCGCATGACACTTGAAAAAAATAAGAATAAAAACATGGGACTGATGGGACCGTCCTCATGCAAATCTTCGTTTCCAATTTGCCTTCATTTTCAAAAATTAATTAAAAAAAGAATAAGGATTTTACGGTAACCTCCGGAGGTTACCCCAAATTCTCCACACCCGCGGGCCCGCAGGCCGCTGACAAATGGGTTCGCGAATGGTTGTTTGGGGTCGGACCCATTGCGTGTGACCAGCCATGTGCACATTTTTTGGGGTTTTACGGTTTTGGTACCCAGTGTGAGAGTGCCCTGGCCGCCTGCGGCGCACTTAGTGCCAACGGACTGTGATAGTCCTCTGGATTCCCCTGATCGGTATTAGCGGGGTCTATGACCAACACGGGTGTGAGTGTGAGCGCGAGTGGGTTGTGTGTGGTGTGTGGGAGAGTGTTGGCCATAGNCTGATCGGTATTAGCGGGGTCTATGACCAACACGGGTGTGAGTGTGAGCGCGAGTGGGTTGTGTGTGGTGTGTGGGAGAGTGTTGGCCATAGCCTCTGCTGYTAYKCGATGAAGGGTGGGGGRCGATGAGAAAGGGAGGCACAGCTACTGGCAGGTSYCGGKCTTTGTGTTAGCCAGACCCCCACTGGCGGCCCCAACCCTATACCCTAACCATTAGGGGCAAGGGGCAACATGAAATCTCCCCTTCACAGAGAGAGGAAAACTATGCTTGCAGGGGTCCCCTCTAGATAGTCTTAGGAGTAGGTAGTGGAAAGGCAAAAAGAAACAGAAGTTGAGAGAAGAATATAGAAACGAAAAAAAAAACAGAAAAGAAAAGGTATCCCTTGGCGTTGTGGATGGCACTTCCCACTCGTGCGGAAACCCGAGCATTGCCTCCAACGTCCTCTGGCGGAATCCGGTACTTGCGATGCTATTGGCCAAAGGGCGAGGGCGACAGATCGATGAAATGATGTTGATTTTCGCACCCGTTGAGTGCAAACTCTCTTTTTTCCCTATTG
>BFEA01000541.1:357854-371547 GCA_003427395.1 Chara braunii | reverse complement strand
CCGTTATGGATCAATACGTCGAGGGGGTTCAGGTATACTTTCGACTAGAGGCAGAGGGGAAGGTGGAACGCGTTCTCCACTCTCTGACCTTCTTGGTGGAGGATAACTTGCCCTTTGATGTGTTGTTAGGAATAGATTGGGGTGAGGCTGCAAATGCGGATTTGAAGTTGAGAGAGCATGAATGTTGGCTCCTAAGTCCGCAAGGAGGTAAGAAGAAAATCCGTCTCTATCATGAGTCTGGAAAGGAAAGCAGCCTAGCTCACTGTTGCATGAGTGCCCCAGCGTTCGCTCGCCATGTAAAGAAACACAACTTACATGACCAAGTCTTTGTTGCATATGTGCGTCCAGTAAAGGAAGGAGAAAGTAAGGAAGAAGTCAAGTCTCAAGAGATTGAGAGAATCCTAAAAGAGTTCGCAGATGTGGCTGAAGCCCCAAGCGGTGTGGTAGAAAGACCAATCCGACACCGCATTGATATCATTCCAGAGAGCGCGCCCCCGAAGGTGTCCATTTATCGTTTGTCGCCTCAGGAGTTGGATGAGTTGCGAACCCAACTCGATGAGTTATTGAAAAATGGATGGATAAGACCTAGCTCCTCACACTATGGTGCGCTTGTGCTCTTTGTACCTAAGAAAGATGGCGGCGTTCGCATGTGTATAGATTATAGGCGATTAAATGATATAATGGTAAAGAATGCCGAACCATTATCGCGAATAGATTGATTTGTTGGATCGCGTGTAGGGTAGCAAAATATTTTCAAAGATTGATTTGAAATCCGGCTACCATCAGATTGAGGTTGAGTCGGAAGACCAACATAAGACTGCCTTCAGGACAAGGTATGAACATTATGAGTTTATAGTTTTGCCCTTTGGTCTCACGAATGCCCCTGCCACTTTCCAAAGAATGATGAACGAACTATTTCGTGAATGGCTTGACAAATTTGTTGTTATTTATCTCGATGATATTTTGATTTTTAGTAAAGATGAAAAAGAACATGCTGAGCACCTTCGACTTGTGCTAAATAAACGACGAGAAATATAACTCAAGATAAACCCAAAGAAGTGTGAATGGGCTAAGCGTCAGGTTCTATACCTGGGACATGTAATTGATGGAGATGGGGTCAAACCGGAGGATGCCAAGATAGCAACAATCAGAAATTAGCCAAACCCCCGCACCTTGACTGAATTGCGGTCGTTTCTTGGGTTAGCCAACTATTACCGCAAGTTTGTAAGACACTTTACGATAGTAGCCGCTCCCCTTCGCAGGTTGTTTAAGAAAGAAGTAATTTGGAAGTGGGATTCAAACTGCACAATGTCTTTCAAGTGTTTGAAAAAGTGTTTGATTAATTATCCGGTTCGAAAGGTGGCAGACCCTTCCTTACCTTTCGTGGTCACAACTGATGCTAGTCAATATGGTATAGGTGCTGTACTCCAGCAAGATGATGGGCATGGATACAAACCTGTGGAGTTTATGTCTTGACGATTACCTAATGAGAAAATGACCGCCTCAACGTATGAAAGAGAGTTATATGCTCTTCGCGAAGCTCTCAATCATTGGCGACACTATCTTCTGGAAAGACATTTCAAGGTATACTCCGACCATGAGACACTTCCCTGGCTCAAAACGCAGGCTCGAATGACACCTAAGTTAACAAGGTGGGCTGCGGAGATTGATATGTTTGACTTTGAGCTAAAGCCAGTAAAGGGTAAGTATAACGTTGTTGCTGATGCACTAAGTCGTAGATCTAACTTTTTCGGTGCCATTGTGACATATCTAGATGTTGGTGCACCTAAGTAAAGAGTTTCCTGATCATAAAGTTACTCAGGGTCTATTGTTTGAGAGAACTGATGTGAATGATAGGCTATGCATACCGAATAATGAAGATATCAGAAGTTTGATCTTAGGGGAATGCCATGATACAGAAGGTCATTTTGGRTGGAAGAAGACCTATGAGACTTTGTTACGTTCCTACACCTGGCCTCGAATGAAAGCAGACTGTATCGCGTATGTGCAAGGTTGTCAAGTGTGCCAACGAAACAAAAGCACCACGCAATCTCCCCTTGGACTATATTTATAGACTTCATGAATACTAAGGTAACAAGCAGAAATGAGAAAACGCAAGTAATGGTCATAGTGGATAGATTCACTAAGTATGCTGTTTTTGTTGCTTTGCCTTTGGAAGCGAAAACTGATTTGGTAATTCGGAAATTTTTTAACCATTGGCTAAAAGACTTTGGACATCCCTTAACTATTGTAAGTGACAGAGATGCCCGGTTCACGAGTGAACAATGACAGCAACTAATCAATGTGTATGGCTCCAAGTTGAATATGTCATCAGACAGACATCCTAAGACTAATGGCCAGATTGAGCAGATGAACAAGATACTGCACCAGACTTTGCGTATGTACATTCGTCCTCATCAGATTGACTGGGATGAACATCTGCCTAAGGTTGCTAGTGCCTACAATAACTCTGTGCATCTATCTACATGTAAGACTCTTATGAAGTTACATCTGGGATGGCGTCCRCGCAGACCCATTGATCGATTAAACTCGGATCAAGTGCATAAGCTTCTTCTAGGAACTAGTGAATTCACTATCCAATACCAGAAAGATATTGCGAAGGTAAAGAAGAACAGAATCAAAGCACAACGTCAAATGATTGAGCAGACGAATAAGCATAGACGACCGTCTCAATTTGCTGTAGGAGACTTAGTTTGGGTAAATTCTAAGGAGTTTGCTCCTGAAGAAAACATTTCTCAGAAGCTTCTACCCGCCTATAGAGGACCTTGGCAAATATTAGATGTGATTGGGGATGTGGATGGTCCTTCGTATCTTATTGAGGTTCCTTTGCACTTACGCACCTATCCAGTGTTCCACGCATCCAAGCTCTTACCTTGTGTAGCTCTTCCCCAGTCGCAGATCAGCGATACCTCCAAGCATGGATGAAAAGTATGACGTGGATAAGATTGTTGCAGAAAGTACTTATCACACTGGACGAAGAGGCAGACCACAGCGTCAATATAAGGTGAGGTTTGCATACCAGGATCCTAGTGAAGATCGCTGGTTCACACGAGAAGAGTTGTTAGACTCTGCACCTCATATTGTATCTGCATATGAAAGGGAAAAGAAAGGAATCCACATCATTAATAGATAAGTGATTTCTAAGAGGACTTCGAAACTAGGCCGTCGCAAGTAAAATGGCCTTTACCCGATACAGGCCTTGTAAAAGTAAAGCATCCTGAAGGGGTATCTCGCTAGGACCCAGAAACGTGAAAGCAGCTCAAAAGTCAAGTTCGCTAGCCAAGAGACACATCTTAAACTAGAGCAAAAGTCATTGCAGCAAGCCATACCTGTTAATGCATACATCATGTCTGTTCAGATAAGGGTATGTTTGTACGTGCAATCAGTCTGTCTGTTCGTGCAAAAGGAAGTGTCTATTCGCACAATGTGAGTGTCTGTTCAGACAGTAAATATGTTTGTTTGTCTAAGTTGTAACTGTCCGAAAATACAGTAAAAAAGCAGAGTCCCAGTTCTGGTCTAAGTCTCAGGGACAGTCCAGATCCAGACATCCAAGTCCAAATCTAGGCCGAGAGGCCTCAGCAGCAGTTGAACTTCGTTGGGACAGTACTGGGACACATGCAATGCAGGGTCTGGGACAAAGGAAGGCCTGAAGCAGCCAATGCAGACCCAGCGAGGAAAGACCAGCACTATAAAGAAAGCAGCCAGTCTCATTCCTCGTCAGATCTCCACTGGCTTCAATGCGTGGAAGTGCTGTTGTGCTTGTGCGCCAGTCAGTAGGAGCAACGCTGGAGGAGAAGATGCGCTAGACAAGAACTGTGCGCTGGAAGGATGCAGCCATAGCTGCCCAGCGAGTTAGTAGTAGAGGGTTAGTAGTTAGCTATGAGTAGCATTCAGAGGAGATCCTTGTGAGTGAAGAGTGTGTATGCATCGTAGGAGGAGGGGACCGAGACGGAGAGAGTGCTCAATCAAGGTTTGGCTATGGAGGATACTTACCTGAGTGGGACATCAACTGCAGAGGTGGCGCTGATGAGTAGTGACGACATTGATGACTTGGAGACAATCTGCAGAAGTAGCGCTGACGTATTGAAGGTCATATTGACGAGTTAACAAGGAATTTGAATTGCACTGATGAGCGCTGGACTCAGGGGAACGTTGAAACTCTTTGTAATCATATTTATGATAATATAAGCTGTGAAACTCGGTCCTCTTCTCATCTACCTTTGTCTATGGTTTGAGACTATTGATAATTTTGTGTGAGGATGATGCATGACATGTGCACACTTGCGTGAGATGGTCCCCAGGACTCATGCAAAAGCGGAATTAAGTAAAAAAATGGTAGCTGCAAAAAGACAAGAGTTCGACGAAAAGAAAAGACTGAAGGACGAAGGGGAGCGACTTCAGAGGCAATTGCTGGAACAGAAGGCACAAGAACAAAAACCTGCTATTGACGATCGACTTTCCCTCATTACCGATACACTCCTCCGTACCAATCAACAACTGGCGGCGTTAACTAAAAATGTCCAAGGCCTCGAACAACACCAATTTGAGTTCGAAGGGGTCTGGAACAATTTCTTGCAAAGATCCTCACAAGAAATTGACAAACATATAGTCACTTGTATAGAGAGTCTAGATGAGCAGTTGGCCAAGAGATTGGCCGATCCCGCCGTGGCCAAGAAAATATTAGGCGGAGGCGGAGGAGACGGAGATGGAGATTGGTGATAGGAAAGGAAAGGGAGTGAAGTAGGAGGAAACTCGGGATGTCAGAAATATTAAAGTAAAAATCCCATGGAGGTACACGGGGAAAAATGACGAAAGTGTCTTACACTGGATTGCAGCCATGGAGTCAAACGTCTACGGACAACGCATTCTGTATTGGGACCGAGTTCTCATGGCCAATTCGTGTATGGCCGGAGATGCAAGGAGTTTCGCCATTGCACTGCAAAAAGAAGCTTGTTGCCAAACCATGGTTGAATACTCTCAGCAAACAAGAATTGAAGACTTTTTTAAGGCCGTTAGAGAGCGGTTCGAAGATAAGCATTTGGCAATAATAACTGAAATGTTAATTCTAAATATAGCCGACAGAAAATGGAAAAGTGCATCCGCACTTAAAGCAACCATGGACGAACTCTTGCAATGCGCTGAACATGAGCTTACCCCATCACAAATTCTTAATAATTTCGCAAGGGCACTTACTGCCCCTCTCCGTACTTAACTCTACCCTCGAACAAAGGAGGAAGGAATGACCTATGAGAAGTTCAACAATATCGCAATAGATCATGCTGACTTTCTAGCCGAAGCAAATTACTGCCATTATTGAAAAGATCTGCAGGCGGGGAAAAGAGGGCAGAATCGTACAATCTCAGGGAATATACATGGGAAAGACAACCTCCTTCTGACCTTTGAAGAAGGCGGTGTCGTTGTGTCGAAACTCTTTCCTATGATCAGATAGATTATGGTCTTGAGGAAGGACCCAGCGGTCTGGTAGCTCAGGAGGGGAGTTACGTGGCCGTTGCAGCCCGCGGGGGAGGGCGATAAGGAAGAGGACGCGACCGAGGAAGAGGATGCCGTGGACGCGGTGGAAGAGGACCCGGTACCTAGAGGGGTGGTGGCGAAGGAAGGGACTACGTGGGTGGAAGGGGTAATGGTCCCTCGCAAGATGGTTGAGGTGCATATTCTACCTGGGGAAGAGGAAGAGGCGAAAAAGGCACGTGGTATACAAATTGGGATAAACCATATCCACCCCATCCAGGTCTGCCCGAATGGGAGCCTTGAAAGCAACTGGGGATAACAGAGAAAGTTTGGCAGGAGAGAAAGGCTGCCGACCAGTGCCTAAAATGTGGGGACCCCAACCACATTGTTCCTTATTGCCCTGACTACAAGGTAGTAAAAGGGAACAACCAGTAGGGGTCTCGGTTGCCTCTACAGGAACTTCGGATGTAGAAAGAAAGACATCCTCTCATCCGAAGGTTCCACTGGCAGAGACTGAAGAGGACGACAGTCCCCACCTAGTACACTGTCCGGAGATAGTCAGTGTTTGTACCTCTCTAGATGGATCCCTCGCTGGCATGGATGATGAGTTGACCGCTCGTCGCCAAGCCTGGACCGAAATGAAAAAACGAAGAGGACAGTTAATAATTGCAGATCTTGAAGTAAATAAAGTAAGAGTTGGTGAAATGGTTGATACAGAGTCAACACGCAGCTATATAAGTAAGAAAGGGTTGCAAAAGTTGCGTCTAGGGCTTAAGGTAAAGCAATTAGATGAGCCCCTAGTAAGTAAGTTAGCTAATAGTACAGTAACCATCATGGATAAGTATGTTGAAGGGGTCAAGATATACTTCCGGCTCGAAGCAGAGGGGAAGGTGAAACGCGTTCTCCACTCTCTGACTCTCTTTGTGGAAAAAATCTTCCTTTTTGACATTCTCCTAGGCATGGATTGGGGTAAAGCTGTCAATGCAGATGTGAAGTTAAGGGACCATGAGTGTTGACTCCCTACTCCGCAAGGTGGAAAGAAGAAAATCCGCCTTTTTCATGAATCAGGTAAGGAAAGCAGCTTAGCTCAGTGTTGTATGAGTGCCCCCGCGTTCGCCCGCTACGTGAAAAAGTATAACATGTATGATCAAGCTTTTGTTGCATATGTGCGCCCAGTGAAAGAGGGTGAAGCTAAAGAAGAGGCAAAATCCCATGAGATTGAAAATTTTTTGAAAGAATTCGCAAATGTGGCGGAGGGCCCAAGCGGTGTGGTAGAACGACCAATCAAACATCGCAGTGAAATCATACCAGGAAGCTCGATTCCTAAGGGGCCTATATATCGGATGTCACCTAAGGAGTTAGATGAACTGCGAGCCCAGCTTGATGAATTGTTGAAAAAGGGGTGAATAAGACCTGGCTCCTCGCCCTATGGTGCGCCTGTGCTATTTGTGTCAAAAAAAAACGGCGACGTACGCATGTGTATAAATTATAGAAAACTTAATGATATAACAATCAAAAATGCTGAGCCATTACCAAGGATAGACGATTTGTTGGATCGAGTGCAGGGTAGCAAGTACTTCACTAAGATTGATCTGAAGTCTGACTATCATCAGATTGAGGTAGAGCCAGAGGACCAATATAAAACTGCCTTCCGAACAAGGTACGGGCACTATGAGTTCGTAGTGTTGCCCTTTGGTCTTACAAATGCACCCGCAACTTTTCAAAGGACCATGAATGAGTTTTTTCGTGAATGGCTTGATAAATTCGTTGTTATATATCTTGATGACATTTTGATTTTTAGTAAGAATCTGAATGAACATTGCGAGCACCGTCGACTTGTGCTAACTAAATTGCGTGAGGCAAAGTTGAAATTAAACCCGACGATGTGTGATTGGGCCAAGCGTCAGGTTTTGTATTTAGGGCATGTACTTTATGGTGATGGGATCAAACCGGAAGATGCGAAAATTGCAGCAATCCGCGATTGGCCTAATCCCCGCACTTTGACCGAGTTGCGATCGTTTCTCGGGCTGACCAACTATTATCGGAAGTTCGTTGAACACTTCACGATAATTGATGTGCCCCTTTGCAGATTGCTTAAGAAAGAAACAATCTGGAAGTGGGACTCAGACTGTATGGCTTCATTTAAGCGTTTTAAAAAATATCTGATTAATTACCCGTTTTTTAAGGTTGCTGACCCTTCCTTGCCCTTTGTTGTTACTACCGACGCCAGTCAGAACGGGATAGGTGTTGTACTCCAGCAAAATGATGGGAATGAGTACAGACCTGTAGAGTTTATGTCCCGACGACTGCCTAATGAGAAGGTCGCCGCTTCCACGTACGAAAGAAAGTTGTATGCTCTTCGGAAGGTTTTAGATCATTGGCGACACTATCTCTTAGGACTCTACTTTAAAGTGTACTCAGATCATGAGACACTTCGTTGGCTTAAAACCCAGGCCCGGATGACACCTAAATTGACCAGGTGGGTTGCAGAGATTGATCAATATGACTTTGAGTTAAAGCCAATCAAGGGTAAGTACAACGTTGTTGCTGACGTGCTAAGTCGAAGATCTGACTTTTTCGGTGTCGTTGTGACATACTTAGATATGGGCACCGACTTGCAAGATAAAATTAGGAATGCGTATTCCACAGATCCTGTATACAGCGCTATGGTTAAACATGTGCAAGAAGCGCCACACAAGTTTCCTAACTACCGAGTTACGCAAGGACTGTTGTTTAAGCAAACAGACGTGCATGATAGGCTTTGCATTCTAAATGTGGAAGAGATCAAAAGCTTGATCTTGGGGGAGTGTCATGATACTGAAGGCCATTTTGGATGGAAGAAAACTAATGCGGGCCTATTGCGTTCCTACCCATGGCCTCGCATGAAAGCCGACTGCATTGCATATGTGCAAGGTTGTTAAGTGTGCCAAAGAAACAAGAGCACCACTCAACCTCCCCTTCGACTACTAAAGCCCTTGCCAGTTCCAACAGGTCCAGGGGACTCCGTATCCATTGATTTTATGGGTACCAAGGTAAAGAGCAGGAATGGAAAAACGCAAGTCATGGTCATTGTTGACAGATTTAGTAAGTATGCTGTGTTCGTGGCGTTACCAGCAGAAGCCAAGACCGACTTCTTAATCCGATAATTCTTTAACCATTGGGTAAAGGATTATGGACATCCCTTAACGATTGTGAGTGACAGAGATTCACGATTCACGAGTGAACAATGGCAAAAACTCATGAATATCTATGGCTCTAAGTTAACTATGTCATCGGGTAGACACCCTGAGACAAACGGTCAGACTGAGCAAATGAATAAGATTTTGCAACAGACATTGCGCATGTACATCCGTCCCGACCAAACTGACTGGGATGAACATTTGCCCAAAGTTGCTAGTGCCTATAACAACTCTGTTCACCTATCTACATGCAGGACTCCAATGGAACTGCATTTGGGATGGTGACCCCGTAAACCCATTGATCGCTTAAATCCGGATTTAGTTCATAAACTTCCTTTACGGACAAGTGAGTTTACAATACAGTATCAACGAGATATTGAAAAGGTAAAGGAAAATATAATGAAGGCACAACACAAAATTGTGAAACAGGCAAATAAGCATAGAAGATCATCTCAATTCGCTGTAGGTGATTTGGTATGGGTTAAATCCAAAGAGTGTGCTCCTGAGGAAAACATTTATCAGAAGTTACTACCCGCCTACAGAGGACCTCGGCAAATTCTTGATGTGATTGGAAAGGTGGATGAACCTTCTTATGTAGTTGAGATTCCTCTACATTTGCATACGTATCCGGTGTTTCACGCCTCAAAGTTTATATCTTGCATGACAAATGAGTTGTTTCCCAGTCGCAGATCGGCGATACCTCCTAGTATGGATGAGAAATACGATGTGGATAAGATTATTGTTGAAAGAACTTTCCAAACCAGATGAAGAGGCAGACCCCAGCGACAATATAAAGTAAGATTCGACTATCAAGACCTTATGAAGATCGCTGGTTACAAGAGAAGATTTACTGGAGTCTGCACCTCACATTGTATCTGCATATGAGAGAGTTAAAAGAGGAATAAATATTGTTGATAGATGAAGGTTTTCTCAGAGGACTTCGAATCTAGGCCGACGAGAGTAAAAGGGGCCTTTACCCGATCCAGCCCCTGTTTGACAAAAGCAGCATATCGGGGTCCCTCGCCCAAAACCCAATTCGTGAAAGCAGATCAAAAGACATGTTCTCTAGGTCAAAGGTCACATCCTGGCTAAAGTAAAGACAATGTCAAAGGTCATGGTTGAGCCCTGGATGAGCAGTCACCATGTTTAGATTTGGAGGTCACATTTGTTCGTCAGGGGCAATGCAAGTCATGTCTATTCAAACAAGGGATGTGTCTGTACGTGCAGTCAATGTGTCTGTTCATGCAGGAGTGTCTGTTCGTGCATTAGGTGTGTCTGTCCAGCAGAAGTCAAAGAGTTAAGTTCCAGTCCGTATTCGAATCAGAAAGAAAGTCTAGATTCAGATTGGGAGTTCAAAATCAAGGCCTAAAGGCCGCAGCAGCAGCAACCCTTGAAGGAAAGGGATTTGGGACACATACACAGAGGCTGGGACTGGGAAAAGACCAGGACAGGCAAAATTCAGACCTCGCCAGGGGAGGCCAGCACTATAAGAAACGAGGCAGCTTCCCCCACAGGCAGATTCCCAGAGGCATTGATGCGTGGAAGTGCTGAGGCACTTGTGCGCTATAGTGTAGGGAGTTGGGCGCTGAAGAAGAAGCTGCGCTGGAGAGGAAATGAGCTGGGCGCTGGCTGCAGGGAAGCCATAGCTGCGCCAACCTATGTTAGTAGTAGCCTGGTTAGTCAGTAGTGGTATATCAGTGAGTGACATTCAGAGTAGATCTTCGTAGATGAGAGTGTGCGTGCATAGTGTAGGGAAGAAAACCAAGACAAAGTTATTGAGAGAGAGCAAGAGAGAGAAAAACAGGGAGTGAGTCTGGATATGGTGAACATTTACCTGTTGGCGCCACACCTGTGATCTAAAGGAGGACGTTGGCTGGGCCAGGTTCCATGTTGTTGTATGACGAGGGAGACTTACCTCTTGTTGGCGCTGACCTCTGGAACTCATGATACTCTTTGTATTAAGTGACATTGATAATATAAGCTGCGCTACTTGGTTCTTATATCATCTCAATCTGGTTTTGTGTGAGGCCACTTTGTACGTGTGATGACATGTATGCATGAGATTTGATGCTCTCAAGCAAGCTGTGAACAGTCAGGTTCCTTGCAATTTGTAAGTCGAGCTCTCCTTCACCAATGTTTGTATCTTCTTTCTTGTCTTCTGTTATTAACTTCTAGTCCATTTTTTTCAAGTTGTTTAGTATAGAGAAAAAGCAGGCACTTCCTAAAATTCGACATTATAGCCAATGAGATGAGATTTGAAGCTGTTGAGCTGCTTATCAACAGCAAGAACTGATGGCAACGCTACCCATAATTTTCTCCAATATCATCTAGAAATGTCCTCACTGGCAACGTCCACGAATCAGGGTATTAGGGGCTCGTTCCACACTCCGGGCATCCTCGGGCCCCGAGGACGATTCCTTGGAGTCGCCCGAGGAAATTCCCGCCTTCGTTCCACTCATCCTCGGAAATGTTCCCCGAGGACGATTCCTCGGGTGCTACCGCGGCCAGTTAGATATTTCAATATGCGGACGCGGGTCCGTGGCATCGTCCTTGGTCCAGGTACTATGGGCGGCGCGAATTCGAAAGTAGGCGGCGGAAAAAACAAAAGGCTATGAAAACGGAGCGCAGTTCCGGATTCGAATTTCGAATTCCCGTAAGCGAATGACAGCGGCGTGGGTGTCCCTTACGGCTCACGGCAGCAACATTCGTCGGCGGGACCGTTTGGGTACGGGGTGGCGGCTGCATGGCTTCTGGTGGCACGCCGAACGTCCATGAATACGTCCGAAGCAGCAGGCACGCCGTGACACGATCGCCACCGTTGTCTACTTCGCTAGGCGCACCTTCATTGTTGACGTGTATGCCGTGCACTCCGGTTGTGACGACGCAGCATCGCTGTTGTTCCCACTGAAGTCGAGCCTTCTTCACTTGGCGACGACGAGCAATGGACGTGAACGGGGACGCGGTCCATGATACACTCAGCAAGGCGGAGAGGGCAGATGTGGCGGCGGTCGTGAACCTGATCCTCATTAGGTGTCAATTGCAGAGGACCGAGGGGAGGATGAGAGCGGCCATTCGCGCACGCCGGAAGAAGACGCTGCAGTCCATGCATGTGGACGAAGAGAGCAGTGGTGCCATTTGCGGCGCCGTCCTGCAGGTGTGCTATGCCATGGGGTGTGGAGCATTTTCCAGAGCGACGCCCAGGAGGTGGATGAGCGACGAACAGGGGAGGTGTGGGAGGATCTGCGGCAATGTGACGGAAGACTACTTCAAGGAGAAGCTGCGCATGTCGCCACGGGTGTTCCGGGAGATAGCGGAAGCTCTGTCTCCCTTCCTTCAACAGCGTGTCACTTTCTATAGGGAGCCCCTCCAGCCTGACCTCATTGTAGCGTACGCTTTGTACAGATGGGCGTCGGGGGAGACGTACAAGAGCGGGATATGCAGCTTCGGCATTGGCAGAAAGTCTGGGTTGGTGGCTGTGCGGGATGTGACTTCGGCGTTGCTGAGTGCGTACCCCGACAGAGAAAACGTCGTTTCTCCGTCCAGGCTCAGGGGAGGACTACTACGACAGAAAACGTCGTTTCTCCGTCCAGGCTCGGGTGGTCGTCGATCTCAACTTGCGCGTGCTGGATGTGTTCGTCGGATATCCAGAGAGTTGCCATGACGTGAGGATCGTCCACCTGTCCAGTTTATGGGCGTGCGCGGAGGCAGGGGAGCTTTTCACTGGGCCACCTGTCATGCTGCCTTTCGGTGTGCGGACGAACGGGTATCTGCTGGGCGACAACGGTTACCCCCCCTCCGAATGGGTAGTCGTCCCCTACAGCGGTCTATCACAACACCCGTCGAAGTCGCGGTTCGACAACAAGCAGAAGACGGCGAGGGGAGCAGTCGAGAGGGCTTTCGGCAGATTGAAGGGGATTTGGAGGTTGTTCCTTCGCTCCCACAAGAAGAACATGGAGACGTTGCCGCAACAATTCGTCGCCGTTTGCATTCTATACGACATACTCGTCAACGTGGGCATCCCGTTCGACGACAATCTACTGTGGGAGGTTGGGTCGGACGGTATTCGTCGCAGGGTGGACCTTGGGATGCACCGCCCGTTGAGGCAGATATGCATGGAGTCGTCAACGGGGGATGCGCTGATCCTGCGGGATGCACTGTCGGAGTGAATCGATACGCAGTGAAGATGGCCAGTCGTTGGAAGCGGGCGGCATGCAACCAGAGAGAGAGAGAGAGAGAGAGAGAGAGAGAGAGAGAGAGAGAGAGAGAGAGAGAGAGAGAGAGAGAGAGAGAGAGAGAGAGTAGAACCGACGGCAATCCCGGCTTCAGAGCGGCGGGCTGCGATGGCGTCGGTGCGGCGAGAAAGCGTGCGGATGGTGGTCTGTGTTGGTGTCGTTCTCCTTGTCGCTCCGTTTTGTGGGAGCAGGGAGTTCATCGACCGCTGCCTGTATCGGTGGGCATTGGCGTGCATGCGGCGGCTTGTCTAGCGCACTTTAGTTTGGTGTACTTTCGCACTGCGCCGCACTTAGGAGGTGTCGCCGGGTGGGGTTTATGGCAACGGCACAGTCCAATGCGTCGTCAGCGGGGGCTTCGTCACGCGCGTGTAATTGTCTGTCTTTGCGATGATTTCTAGTGTGGCGCCACCTGTGATAAAGCATTGGTTGAATCATACATCCGTCACCACTTTCCATATCAATATTGCCCTGCCAATCGTGAATGCAAATGAAAACGGAATACAAAGGAATTGATAAGAAGTTGTAGACATCATCAATAACGAACGACACAAGAAACGACAATGACGTGTGGAGGTCATCAATACCAATGAACACAAGAAGCCAGAAGGGCGCTGATCACATCATCAATAGCAATGGCGGGGGTCACATATTCGTTGTTACAGATGCGAACATCGATTTGTGACGATCCAAAAAAAAAAAAAAAAAAAGGATAATGACACACCCCCACGACGACCTGTCCGCCACAGCGATCGAACATCCATCACCGGACGTCCACCCACATGACCGATCACG
>BFEA01000541.1:338732-355737 GCA_003427395.1 Chara braunii | reverse complement strand
CTTTCGCCACGTGCGATCCCCCCCCCACCGCTGCCCCGCCTACCCTCGCCCATCCCGCCGCCTGTGATGACCCCCCCCGAGACGGCCACGTCTGCAGCCGTCCTCGAGCGCGATGTGAGCGGTGTCCGTGAGCGGAGCGCACCCTCTTGCACGTCGGGGGCTGCAGTCGTACATGGCAGCGGGAAGCGATTGTGCGTCGGGATAGCATTTCCCCCGCCCTCTCTGGCTATCGTCGATGACTTCTTCCGGTACTGCCCGCCCTCCTGTGCGTCGTCTGTCGCCAGCGTCGTCTATTCGGAGGCCTCCACTTCCCCGCCTGGACGACTTCCGCTGCAACGGCATGTCGTCAGAGTCGTCGAAGTCCGTCCCCTCCTACGTTGCCACCTCCTCCGGCACCGACTCTTCATCCACCACGTAAGTTTCATGTGACGGGCCGCCTTGGACGATCTTCCTCTTCTTGCTGGCCATGTGGCGGCCCTTCTTCTCCTGGATCGGTGGTTGTTGTGCGAGGTTGGCGCGGCCTTGCCGCGTCCAGAACCGCTGGACGACATGGCGCAAGACACACCCACGTCAAGCTTGTTCGCCCGCTTCGTTTCGATGACGTGCCCTGCTCTATCGAAGCCAACTGTCAACTGCAATGGTGGTGTTGGCGACGTATTCGACGACGGCCTGCAACAGTGACGACGATGGCGATGATCGCTTGGTATGTGATGATGGCGACGTCCGCGGTGACGATGGCGATCCCGACGACGAAGGCGACGATGTTCGAAAAGGCGACGAAGGCGGTGAAGATGACGGGCGAGATGATTTGCACGCCAGCGACGAATTCACCGAAGATGACTGCCAAGACGACGGAAGCGGTGAAGATGGCTACGTTGGCGACGGACGTGGTGACGATGGCGATGACGGCGACGAAGGCGGTGATGATGGCGATTATGGCGATGAAGGCGATGACGTTAACAAAAAGCGACGATGGCGACGATGGCGACGAAGGCGCTGATGATGGCTACGAAGGCGACTCACCCGGCGAAGACGACTGCGACGGCGACGGAAGAAGCGCAGCGGGCGGCGGGGACTGCGTCAGGGAGCGAGAGAGTGCTGTCGTGCATTTGCGAAGAACGCCCGCGTTCTTATAAACACGTGTCACGCGGGGTGGACGCCAGCGAAGGAGCAGTAGGAAGGCCAGTCCAAAGTCATTTCCATGCTCCACCAAACGATACAAAAAGCGCAGTGTCATCGCGGGGAGCGAGACGAAAGGCGAAGGGTCGCGGGTGAGACGGCCATGCATCCGCTGCACCGCCACCCATCGTCTGGCCACCCTTCCTCGATTGTGGACATGTAGGGACCCCCCAGCCCGAAATTCTGCCCCCAGAAATGACTCCATCTCACTCCCCCATCGTCCACACTCCATGCCGCCCAGGAACGTACCCAACGACCGAACTCGCCTACCCCCCCAAACCACCCCCAACCATGGCATGCATATTGGCCGGGACGGGTTGAGCATTCCCCTCCCCACCTCCGAAATACAGCACCCCACCCGACGATCTAGCAGGGCATGAAAAGAGGTAGATAAACAAAAAAAAAATACACAACACAAGCTGCGTTTTGTACAACTGTGGTGACTGGACATCCACATTTGGAGGATGTTTTTAATTGAACCCAAGTACGCCTGTACTCCATCGACGACAAATTGAGTGTATGCACAATATGAGCAAATGCATACAAAAAATGGACGGCATTACARACAACACCTTCATGGCACCATTGCATTTCATTTCAGGAGAAGACACCAAAACACATGTTGGAGAGAAAGAGGGAGACGATTTTAATTGAACACAAGCATTCCGAAAATGAACGGCATTAAAGATAACACCTTTATTACACCTTTACATTTCATTTCGGGTGAAGACACAAAGAAACAAGAGAGAGAGAGAGAGAGAGAAAGAGAGAGAGAGAGAGAGAGAGAGAGAGAGAGAGAGAGAGAGAGGGTGAGAGAGAAAACGGAATCGAAGTCGTCATCTAAAAAAGGGAAGTGCATACTGCACTTCATCGAGGCCAATTAAAATTCAGAGTTGACGGAATTATCTGTCTCGTCACACGGCCGAGGCCTACAACAAACCAAACGAACAATGAAAAAAAAAAAAAAAAAAAAAAAAAAGTCACTGGAGGAGTTATCCACTGAATAGGACCGCTACCCAATTCCCTGGCCAGCACTGCCAATGGGGGAACGGCACATCGACGACGACGGCGACGGCTACATCGACGACGGAAAGACTCTCACTTTCGCGCCGTCCATATCCATGGAAGCGATTTGAGAGCACAACAGAGGCGGCACGAAGTCTAACGCTTGGCGATGGCCTTCGCTATCTCCAGCAAGGCGTGGCATATAAGCTTGTTGACTTCGTCTGACGCTGCGTAGTGCTTTTTCTGCACTTCGACCTCCGCTTCGAGCGCCTCGCACTGTCGTATGGCGATGGAGCAGTGACGCTTGTTGTTGCTCTCCATCGTCGACGTCATTAGCGCCCCGTGCTTCTCCATGCATTCAGTCATTGCCTCAAAATATTGCTGCCTCGTGCTCTTCCTCTTGCCGAAACCGCCTGCGGCACCCGTCGTCTGCGAAGAACCTTTCGTGGACCCGTCGTCGTCGTCCACAGATTCAAGATCCGCAGAAGAGGAGGACGACAGACGCACACCACCCTGAGCACCAATGTCGGCGACGTTCTTCGGGTTTATGGTGTGGTTCTTGGCGGTCGACCCAGTATCTCGTCGTAAACCGCACGATCCATATTGAAACTGAAGCCCTTCGACATCCTGTCCTTCCCAGCAATTGGAAGAAGTCCTGTTTCCCGGACAGTCCTTGGAAGTGATGTACCTTCTTGAACTGCTGCATCAGATTGTCCCAGTTTTTCCCGCACCGATCTGCCTCTCTGTCAACGCTCAACCTCGTCGCCACATCCAGCCACTTCCATTCTCGCGGCTTCATCCGAGTGTACGCGTGACCCATCCCCTGCAGATGCACATCCTGATTGGAGCGGTATCCCTCCGGCCCGGCAGTGAGGCCGGACCAGTTTCAGGCCGCCGGCCTGACCCTGGTCCGGTACCAGGTTATTCCGCTACTGGACCCAGGCCGGTATATCACTTCGGTCGAGGTCCAGGGTGGCAGGTTCATTCATTCACTTGCTCGTTCATTCATTCGGCCGGACAGGGCCTCCACTCAGCTGCTGCTTCGTGTGTGTCCTTCTCTCTCTCTCTCTCTTTCTCACCATCCCCGCACGTGCCCTCTGCACGTGCGTCACACTGATCACGTTTAGCCCGGATGAGGGCTATAATGTCGTCGACGGACCAGAAGTGACAACCTCCTTCCCCATCGACGTCACCTTCGGCATCGCTACCATTGCCCGCCGCCCTTTTGCCCCGACGACCATTACCGGCAGATGACTTCGTTTTTTCTCCCCTCCCTCCCATCGTGGTGGCCTGCATCGACGACAAAACGTAGCCTGCGTCGTCCTCCCCACCTTCAGCACCGTTGTCGTTTCAGTCGGGGTCATGCTCCTTCGTCACTGCTTCCTCGCCGTCGTATCCGTCTTCCCCAATACGCAATCGCTGCACCCCGAGAGTTATGGACTCCTTCCGCCCCGACCGCATCAACCGTCGCTGTTCTGCCCACACCTCCCTTCCGTCACGTGCGTCACCAACATCAGCGATGCCACACGCCGTCTCCCCGCACTGGCCAAGACGGCGGCCTGCACTCGAACCGGCGGACAGGGGAGACGGAGACTGCATCCAGTGGGGGCGAGCGAAGGCACCTCTACACACAGACGACGACCGAAATTGTTGCCTCGGAGGATCCCTGTTGTTCCCCAAAGCCTCCCGCAGCGGCGTTGGAAAGCTGGATGTTCGAAGAACAACCATTACGTCGCCGCCATCATCGTCGGGATTGGGGTTTACGACGACCGTTCGAGAGACGGCCGCCGACCTCCCGCCACCAAGTCCAAACGACAGATTCATGCCGCCATCGGCATCATGGTCGCTGAGCCCCTGCTGGAGGAGTTCGGTGTAGGACTGCCTATTACCACCCTCGCGGCTTTCAAACAGTTTTGTAGCGTTCACTCCTGGGTGAATCTGCTTCCCAGCGGCACGGTCCGTGACCGTCTATCATCCGCCTCCTCGTCGGACGTGTCTGGCACAGGTTGCAAGTGCGGTGGCAGGTGCGCGTACCCAGACCGCTCCGACGGCCTTGAACTATTCGACGGGTTGTGTCCAGACCGCCGCCCACCGTGATCCCCTGCCGACCCGCTGATCGCCTGTCGGCCCTCCATCCTAGCGTCGTTCTTCAAAGACCTCCTGCGGCCACGTCGCGGAACGCTGCAGAGGATGCACACGTGGAAGACAACCAGGAGGAGGAGCAATAGGATGACCAGCACCAGCAGCGGCAGGCTTCGAAAGACGTCGGCCATGAAAGGCACGTGGATGACGGTAGCAGCTAGAAGACAACGGGGGATCTATCACGTAACGGCGAGGGACAGTGCTGCAAACGCCTGAACGCAGCAAACGACAAAAGCAGGGTAATGTATTCCGTCTGTGAAGACAGTGCGCAATCGCCCGGGCGGGGGACGGCTGAAATATTTGAATCTGCCGACCGTTGGGCGCCTTCCCACTCGGGGCCAAGGGCAGCGACGCAAGACAGGCCCTTTTCGATGTCGCGGAGGCCAGCAGGCCGCCAAAGGGGACCGTTGGCAGACTATTCCATGACGCCGACCGTTGCCGATCGAAGATGTCCGTCCAATGGCGCAAGGAACGGCAGTGGTATAGACAATCGTCGAAAAATGTCGTCGAGAGAGTTGCCGACGACGTTCCGATTCTTCCAGTCCGAGGGACCTCGGGAGGTCCCTTGGGGAACGCGTCGAAATAGTTGTAGCCCGAGGAATCACCGAGGAATCCCCGAGTAAATGTTTTCACATTTGTTTTTCAATTTCTTCCCCGAGGATAAGTGGAACGATCATTTCCTCGAGGGATTTACGCGCCCGAGGAGTGTGGAACGAGTCCCTTACTCACACGGAGACATGAAGCCCCAAATATCTATGGCGTTTGGTACCATGTATTTGTGCCTTTCGGTGCATGTGCTGTGACACACGAGTTGTGTGCGACACACGAACTGTGTGTGACACACGAGTGGCGGTTCTGATATTTGTGCCTCACAGAAGTGCACAAAGTCACACTGGTTATACCCAAAATTATACAGATTTTTTTTGTTTTTCGTTTGCAAATGTTGAAATAACACGCGCGGGTGTTTTGCTCATGCACTAATTTTTTAAAGGGATGATGTGCAAAAGACCCCCATAAGTTGACATTGTGGTTTGTTGCGGTAATTTTGTCTGCATTCCGGTTGGTTTTGTCTCGTTATTCGGTCTAAGCAGGTAGCGGTGCTTCATGTGGGACCAGTCATCTGGTTGTTTTTATTGTTTTGGCATCCTGGTTGGTTGTTTCCCGTTATTCGGCCTTTTGGAACGCAGGGCGGTGCTTGCATGTGGGAATCATCATGCAGGATTGCTTTTTATACCTGTCCTCCGGGTTCTTTTTGTTTTTTTTTGCAGACAAGAATGCTTGACATCCTGGTTGGTCTTGTCCCGTCGTTTGGCCTGTGGGCAGGGGCAGTGCTTGCATGTGGGACTTGTCATCTGGGATCTGTTTTGTTGCCCCCTGTTCTGTATTATTTGGCTGTTCCCTTCCTCTTTTTTTTTGCCTCTTTGCCTTTTGGCTGTGTGCAAGTGGGTAGACTCTTTACTGCTGATATTGCTTGAATGATTGTGCATCTCACCAAAGCCATAAGAAAAAACGTCATTTGAATTACAATTTTCTAAAATATATATATTTTTTCTTTTGAATTTTGTAAAATTGTCTCTTGACTTTGCACCATAGTACCCAGTATTCCGTTACTACTTGCTGTTTGAGGACACCCCATGCTTCTTGCACATGCATTGGTTGTTTGTCTATCGTTCTTTGGATTTCCTCCAAATTGACCATATTCTTGCCTTGCGTAGGATTCGGAATAGGTTGTTTTGAATTGGGGGAAAGTCCTCAGTGGTTGTGAATCATAATAGAATAAGGGTGGGGTTTGTTGTGAATTTTGTGCCGGTTATTCAGGCCCAAATCTGTGTGATCCTGTTCCATATGGGTTGGATCTTGGGGCATAGTAGGAAGCAGTGAAACAAGTCTTCTATATGTCCTTCTGTGCAGTTAGCACACAGTTCATTCCTTCTTCTAATGTTCATCCATTGGTTGAGTGGGATTGCTAAGTAGAGCATTAACCATGTGAAAACTTTTGAACTTCGGGGGGTGTAGAGTAGCTATTTGGTTCCAAGGTAATTCTTTTAAATTCTCCGAGTCTATCTCTAGGTGCCTATTCCAACGATGTGCTATGATTGTTTCTGAGGCTGTTGATCTACATCCTGTGAAACCGCGCGTTCATTGAACGCGGGTTTTCCGTTCAGAAACTGAACGGAATTAACGCGCGTTCAATGAACGGGACCGAACGCGGAGTTCACTTTCGCGCGGGGGAAAAAAAAAACAAAAAACCTTAAAAAATTCTGAAAACAAAATATGTTATGAAGAAAAATAAAATAAACAACATTTGCCCGAGCATTACATCTAAATTCGTTACCAAATTGGAAAAAAAAAATAGAAAACAGAAAATAGAAAAAAGTAAAAAAAAAATTGAAATTAGTGAGCGAACACGATTTGACACCGCCATCTTTGGCGATTTTTCATTTTTTGTTGCCTGACCGAAATGACCCTAAAATTAAGGGGTATGTACCTCACATCATACACAACTCATAAAAAAAAATCCGAAAAAAAAAGTTATTTTTAGGCATCGAAATATTTTTTTTTAAACAAATAAAAAATAAAAAAAATAATTAAATGGCGTTCAATTTTGAACGCAAATTTAAATCCGCGTTCAAACGCACATTTGAATGCGAACGCGCGGTTTCATAGGACGCGAGGGCTGACCGTCAGAACCATTTTTTGCCCCGCTATACTTGCCGCTGGATTTTTTTTTTTTTTTTTTTTTTTTTTCCACAAACAGGAGTATATCAATCATATCATCACAGGGTGGGAAACGGCCCCCGCGCCCCTCTTATAAATAACCACGGTCCGCAGGGATGAACCAGGCTATCTGGCCTGGATTAACCCCACCGCGGCGGAGCACCCGTCACCGTGCAACGTCACACCCTAATTAAGTCTAATTAACATCACACTAATTAACATCGCCAACCCTGACACTAAAACACAAACCAACTCAAAACCATCAAAAGGAAAATGCAAACAGAAATCTACACCTCCAACCTTAAACACTGAAAAAGACCAACATAATTCCACCCAAAAAACACCTAAATAGTCAACACGAACGAATGAACCCTAACTAGCTGACAGGCAAAGAAACGAAAACCAAAACGACAGTGGGCAATACCAGTCATAGCTAAGCTCTAGTGTCGCTCTTCCGGAAGTCGACACTAGTCGATGCACATGCGTCTCTCATCTCCCCGAGAATCTTCAGCTTCCGACTCCGTATCAAAGCCAGCGGGCAAAGCCCCTGACAAGTTTCACATACTGGTATGTGTGGCGCCCAAATCCCGCCCTTCGGACCACCACACATCTCCTCCTTCCTTCCGTAGTCTCTCCAGGAATGCCAGCATAGACCGACCCTGACCAGGATATGGCAGAAGCATTTCAGTGCTTCCTCAAGGCAGTCCCCACCCTGCGCCCAAGTGACTCTTCTCCCCCACCGCCTCCGCCACCCCAACCCTAGGTTTGACACCACGCAACACTGATCGCGGCTGCACGAATTTAGTCCCCCACAACTCAGGCACTTGCTCCAGTGAAAAACATTCAGAGGCACTAGCGCTAACGCTAACGCTCGAGAGCGCTAGTGCTTGCGCTACCACATAGGTTCTCGGCCCGCCGGCGTTTTTATTTCTCCATCTTGGTTGGCCCGCCGACGTTTTCGTTTCTCCAGCTCGGTTGGCCCACCGCCGTTTTCATTTCTCCAGCTCGGTGGGCTCTCCGACGTTTTTGTTTCTCCAGCTCGGTTGGCCTTGTGTTTTTGAATGTTCGAATACAAGTACACACCAAGACCAAGAAGAACTGGAGGGATTTTTTTTTTTTGTCTTTTTCGCCTGACATGGACTTTTTGGGACATAGGGCCTTAATGCACTACTCTCGGCATGCACAAAAGACAAAAAGGATGGCAATGTGCCTTTCCATGTTCTAGCAGTGTATTCAGTATCATTTGTGCATTTGGACAGCAATGCAGCGAGGCGCATAGTCACACTGGCGTTTTTTGTCTCTCCAACTCGGGGGCATAACATATTCCCACATATTTGAATGCAAGTGCATACCACGCGTCCACAACCAAGAAGAAGCGAAGGGAATTCTTTTTGTTTTTCGTGCCTGACACGGAGTTGTTCGGACATAGGGGCTCGCTGCACTACTCTCGGGATGCATGATAGACAAAAAAGTTGGCAATGTATCTTTCGGCGAGGATTTGAACCCTCAACTACGTATACAGCCCCTATAAGCAAGCATGTGCCCACCCTAAGTGAAGGCAGGCCCCTGAATCTCAATGCGGCCCGAATTCGTCAAATTTGCAAAGCTTTGGTGGGCACCAGACAGTCGCCACACGCGAGTTGGTTACATACGTCTTGGTCGTGAAAATCAGAAATATTTATGAGCCTTCTAGGCTCTTCCAGCCACGCAGGGCACGCAGGGGAAGCAGGGAACACCATACGTTTGTGCCTGCATGACCGGTCACAACTTAACCAATTTGGTTATAGGCCACCGTCTGAATGGACCTGTGCGCAGACACTTTGGCCCGACGTGAAGCTACTGGTCGCATAGTCACCAGGCCCAGGCAGCTAGCACAGGCAAGCACTTTCCGTATAGGAAAGTACCCTCCTACCATTCATTCATTCGGGCACTTGCAAGTGCATGCGGTAGTACTGCTGGAGCGATCATAATTGCTCACAAGCTGCTGCGCTAGCGTTAGTGCTCGAGCGCGCACATGCGTTGGTGGAAGAGGGCGCTGCCATTCATTCATTCGGGCACTTGCAAGTGCATGCGGCAGTACTGTTGGAGCGATTGCTCACAAGCTGCTGCCTGGGTGCCCCTTGTTCAAAACCTCTTGCGTACAAGACCGCCCACGTGGATGTAGGTTGAGCGGCGTCTGCCCCCACCCCCGATCCTCAGGGATCTATACATTAAACATAGCCCATAAGACCGACCCAATGACATCCAAAAACCATGCAATCAAATAATTGTTATAAGACATGTTCACGAAACTGACGACCACAACGGAATGGAAGGTCAAGAAAGAGAAAACGAGAAAGACATCAGTAAAAAAAGAAGAAGATAGACAATGCATTAGCATCCTGAATGTGACTTGATAGCCACCAAGATATTCAATCATAACATGGCTATGCAGCCTGAACAAAAAAAACGGGCATCATGCCCATGTAGTCGTACAACACCGTCCTATTCACCAGCGGATGACCCGACTAGTTTCGTCCGATCGCCGAAATTGGAACTCCTCAGGGGTTTATGTCACGATGAATAGTATAACACGTTGCCAATTGATATACGACATAGACCCGACTCTGAGACCAATAAAACACGTAGAATTCCATGAAGTTCAAGATAACTAGAAGGGACCAGGCGAGATAGGAAACCCGGTTAGGAAAAATTCAGAGGCTATCAAGTCCGAAACACTTTGATGTTAGGACCTTAGTCATTAACTCAAAAAAGTGGACCACCGTTCGAGAAAATATAAATCAGTGCTTACAAACCTAAAGGTTATCCTTATTACACCATTCAATGCCTACCAGCTGCCCCTTCAAGAAAATAATATAAAAGACAGGAAAGAAGCAGACAGACACCTAGGGGAACACAATTCAAAACTCGCAAGGTAACCCAAACCTGCCGACATACCAAGCCTACCAATGGCCCCATTGAGAAACAGGTGTGAGAAAACAACAAGACAGAAACAATAGACATCCAGAAGACCACAATTCAAAGAGTCTCAACGTGACCCAAACCCACCAACAGACCAAGCCTATCAATGGCCTCATCAAGAAACAGGTGATGCAACAAAGCTGCCAAAATGTAAACTCCCTACCAAACAGGACCAAAAAACAGATGCGCCCCCTATCTCCAGGAGCAAATAGACACCCAGGGGACCAAAGCTCGAAAAGTCGCAAGGAGACCCAAAACCGACCGACAGACCAAGCTTGCCAGTGGCCTCATCAAGAAACAAGCGAAGCACGAAAACAGTCAGAAAGTGAAATCCCTATCAAATAGGAATAGAAAACGGATGTACCCCCTATCGCCACACGCCTCCTCCACATTAGCTTGACCCATCTCTTGTTAGGGAAATTTTGTCCCAATCCGTTAAACAATCTACCCAACCATGCCATAGACCTCCAAACTTAGAGGAGAAATTCTAGAGTGTTTAATCGAAGATTTCATCCGGGAAACCTCGTATCCTCAATTCAACCTTCAGTGCAAGTAAAAAACAAATATTGGCGCCCGACAAACTCGTAAATTGCTTAGCCCTGTGTAAAAACGAACCGACCACAATCATTTTTTGTCACTTACTTACGTATCAAATAATAGAAAACGAAATAAAAATGCGAGTAGTAGTATTTTTATATTGTTTTTAATATCCTTAGCTCCCAAATAGTTTACCTAAAAATTTATTATACAACCTGTCAATGTTTTATTCGTATATAACATACATTTTTTTTTCTACTTAAGGAGGAATTACCCCAATACGAAGAACCACATGGTGTGCAAAATGCTATTACAAAAGAAAAGGCAAAATCAAAGAGGATAGAAGCAAACAGACATAAAAAAGTTGTATTTTTTTTTTATTAATTAGTGAGAAAACAAGGGGACAAAAAATCTTATGTATTATAAAGTTTAGGTGTTTCTTCATCTGTCGGGTCTGACCTATGATAAAAATGGTTGTTTTCAACTTCTCAAGTACAACTCGATATGAAGGATTTATGAAAAACAAGAAGTGGAACTAACCAAAGTCATGGCATGAGAGTTATTGAAGGTTGTAATTACTACAAAGTTTAAAGAATGGCAGAAACTGGATCGGTTTGACATTATTTTCTTTGTTTTTTCTCCATTTTTGTATTTTTAGGGCATGGTTTATTTTTTACAGTGCAATGCTTAGTATATCTTCGCCTACTCTATATTGCCTCATTGTTTAACGGTAACTACTACTGCGAAATTGTCTCGTGTGTGAGACCTCGCCTTGAGTAGTGAAACCCTTCTCGATGTTACTATGCATCATGACACAATGGTTGATATTATTATTTTCGACATTCATAATAAATAATTGCACACACGTTAACTTTGACTTTTGTGTGTAATGTATTTCATGAAATTTGGGTGAGTGATTATTTTTTTGTCTTCAACAATGACAAAGTACAATGTAATTGATTATCTTATAACACTGAATCTCAAATTTCTATTGGAAAACCAAAAAAAATATACTTTGTTGCTCTGAATGTAAGCTCACATGCGAAAGGTAATGGTGCACAGTGACCTTTAAATATTGATTAAAGGTATGACTATGAGGAGTGAGACTTCATGAGAAACAGTTCAATAAAATTAACTTTGGTCCCCTATTTTATAAATCAATTAATATTCCTTATAAAAATGAGCTAGGACCCCACCAATACAATCCATCATATGTTATTGGAGGTGATAGAGAATGTGAAGATCGATAGGGGGATAAAAACCAGATGTTTGAGTCTTCAACTGGAAGGTCACGCTCCTTTGGAGCTCCCACAAGTTTCTTGAAAATCAAAGGACAAAGGCAATCTGAGTGATATTTATAAATCTGATCGCCGAAGATCCAGTACCTGACCATACATAGGGACACATTGGTAAACATTATTATTCGAGGAATAGTCTGGTAGAAGGAAAGGTTCCTTACATGAAGAACCTTATTAAGCTCGATTGGTTAACATACATATGATTGACTGCGTCGTTATCTGCTTAGGGAATAAGTTTGTTATTCGAAAGAAAGAAAAAAAACGCTTTAGATTCGCAGAGGTCAAAGAAGTTGCATTGGCACTATAAAAACTAGGACCTTCAAAGTAGTAACTAAAAATTATCTTATTTTTACCTTCTCTACAATTTGGATTGACCCATATAAAGAATAATGAACTAAACCAACACGCTACTTTGATATGGAAGTCGGATCACAAAACGGAGCATCAATTAGAGCGCGGACCCTTGGCTCGTTCCACAATGTCGTTTTAGCCATAAAACTTTACCTTGCTACGTTGTCGGGGCAGAAACCCTCACAAGGGTATCTGCCCAGTGTTTTTAAATGTCGGGCGATGTCCAATTTAGTAAAAGGTTATCCGGGCTTCATATCTTGATAAGATTGGTTATCTATCAAAACTTTATTCAGACATGACCTATGATTGAAAGCCTGAGACTTTTTGAACCTTTGAGAAAAGGCGGGAGTCGATATGCTTTACAATGTGATCGTATGGGCACAAAAACTCTTCTTCACCGCCACTAGACTTTCCATCTACTACCGTTTTCACACGAAACTGATGCCCGATCGTTATATTCAACTTACTCTTCAAAAATCAGATTTTTTTGATATTTTTTTTCGGAATAAAATACCCATTCACATACAACGCCCGGATATTGTATTTGAATAGAACACCTAGACGTTTTATTTGAATGTGGCACAGGCAACATGCATCGTAAAAGGACCATATGTGGGTTCTAAATGTGGGGGGGGAAGGGATATACATTGGTTTTAAAGAGCGTTCAAAGGGGTTTTACTCCTAAGGAGTATGTATTTTTATTTTTTTATTTTTGAATTTATAAGAAAGTATGAAGTAGCGTTAAACCAAAGGTTTGTTGCATTGCATCTTGAGACATATATTCATTTTACATTAAAAAAAAAGAAAAATCAAGTTTGAGACCCCACTAAAGTTACCACCAATTTACCAAATATAACAACAACGGCATATTATATTCGTATACAACTCTGGGTGCATTTTCGGGTGAAGATGGTAGTTCGTTCTTGCCGTCATCGGACATCCCTCTTTGCCTGACCTCTCGTCGCCCTCCCTTTCCCCCCGCGTCCTGACTCTTTCCTTTCACCCAGCTTCATACCCGGTTCCCATTATGCCTCCTTAGCCCTTTCCTTTAGCATGTACTTTTGGAATTGCATACAACTTGCTGACCCCAACCCTGTTACTAAGAATGTTGATTAGTTTAAGATCCTCAACGTCCTTTGGAAATTCTTGAGCAATGTTTGACAATAGAAAGGATGTGACACCCCAACTTCACGCTTTGCGTGACTTCTACTGAAAATGCGAATTAGGGGTATACCAGGAAAGGGATTAAAGTTTCAAGTAAGAGTTGAGATTTCGTATACGGATTTTGCCATACGTTATACATGAATTCATAGAGGTACTCTGAATTTTCTACAATGATAAGGACAGATAGGCAATTAAGTCTATGTCGAAATTGAGACAGAGATTGAGATATGAGAGAGACGACCAATTTTTAACATAAGATGGTCGTTTACAAACGTCGTCGACTCCGTTTTCCAACAATTGTGTGTATCCTAGTAATCCTCT
The DNA here is from genome assembly GCA_003427395.1 of Chara braunii. Lineage (NCBI taxonomy): Eukaryota > Viridiplantae > Streptophyta > Charophyceae > Charales > Characeae > Chara > Chara braunii. The sequence continues at coordinate 342,061 of BFEA01000541.1, read as the reverse complement.
TCATTGTAAACCTTGCAGACAACGGCATGTGGCTAGTAAAGTTTCTTATGCCGACACTCAAAACTAAAGACGTGGGGCTACCGAGAGACGATGACGGATCAGGGGATGCCCATGAGTTTATGATAGATGCAACATGAGGGAAAATCAGTATTGATGATCACAAAGTCGGATCTAATGGAGGTCGATCAATTCATTTTGAACAAGAATTAATATGAACAGTCTCTTTTTGTTGCCATTTATCAGACGTCTCAGTAGCAGACCCATAGACCTATATACACCCGTCGTAAAAGAAATGTGGCGAATGGGCGTCGGCCGCGAAGAAAGGAAAAAAGAAAGACGGATCACGCACAAAGTACTACCTAAAAAAACACATAATCCATAATCCATGAAAAAAAAACACATGGTTGAAGTTGTTTTCACCACATTCGATTCACTAATTACATCATCGGCATTGCACACCTAGTATTATGCAATCGCACACATAGTCATACAAATAGTGCGTGACAAATTCAAACAAAATTATATACTTACTACTACGAACAGTTGAAAAATCATGAAAGTTGTGAAGCAAATGCATATTTCATCACCCATTAATCTGGGATGCACACATTAAAATACTAAAGAAGGAAGTAGGAAAACGAAGCACAAACAAAGAGAGAGAGAAATAAATAAAACTTCATATATGACATATATGAAGGAAGGATACTGTCATTCAAACTGTAAATACAATTTGATCCCCTAATTAGTTTCTAAGCATCGAAAATATAGTTGTATAAAAAAATGATGAGCGACCAATTTAAGCACAATTACATACTTACACTAGTACGAAAAACTGAAAAATTAAGATAGTTGTGTAACAAATATAAATTTCATCATCTATTAATGCGGCTTACACACATTAAAATAATAGACGAGGAAAAAGAGAAAGGGACCACTGACAAGAGGTGGTTAACGGGTCCACTAATATTTAGGATTTACATATGTACTGAAGTTATGAACACCTTCCCCCAAACAAAACAAAACAAAACATGGGGAAGGAGGTAGAATTCATTTTTTAGAGCATCTTTGGCGTTAATATACATGTAGACTATGAAATTTATGAAATTCTTAAAATGATGAAAATGTGGAAAATCTCTTTCTTCAAGGACGCAAAACAAACGGAGGGGGGGAGAGGTCGTAACTTGTAGCATCTTTACTACTTGAAAATTTTTAAAATTTGAAGTGTCTAAATTCATTCGGATGTCTTGAGAGGGTGTTTCAAAATTTTAAGCATTTTCAGCACTTGGAAGTTTTCATAATTTTCAATGTCTGTTTGCATTACGATGTAAAGAGGATATTCATAATATTCAATATTTTGAACGCTTCAAATGTTCTAGAATGTTCAACATTGTTCGGGGGGGGGGAACATTCATTATTTTCGACACCTTTTAAGCTGTTGAAACCCGATTTTAGAATTCTCACTTTAGAATTACTTTCGATGATGATGCAGCAACTTGTTGACCATTTATGCCAAAAATAAAGATAAAGGAAAAAAAAAAGTTAATGATGACACATAAGAAGCAACGATACTACTATTCAAACTATAAACATTATTTTAGGAACATTCTTTTGTCTCTTTCAATGAACCTTCAGTGTGAAACAACCTTAATCACATCTCAAAATATTGACGTGGACAGTGGATCGTCTCACACTCATTTACGTCGATAATCATCACCACACTTAGTCTAATTATGTACGTCCTGTTCACCCACATCCCGTAGTCTGATGCAGCAACACGTCAACCCATTATAATTGTCATTATCTCGTCATTCCTCTTTAATTGCGCTTTCTAATCTCCTACAATTCGTATTTTTTTACTCAGTGAGTCGACGCTCATGATCCCGCTAGCTTCCAAGTTAGATTAGAGAGAAATAAAGTCGTACATATTAATTTTATAATTCTGGGATGCATGAGCAAGAGGGAAGCGAAAAAAGGATTAGGTAAGGCTTGTAAGTTACATTTTTTTATCATGGTGTGAGAAAATTAAGGTTGAGGGAAGAAGGCAAGAAAATAAGGATCCAAGCGAGGGTTGGACGTGCAACGCCAAGAAGAAACAAAGCACTTTTGATCATCAATTGAGAAGGAAGGAGAAGGATAATGATAGTTAGAGATTGCAAGTAACGAGGGACACCGCATACCGAAAAAATAAGGTTTGTTTGCACGGCATGCAAAAACAAAAAGCGGAGAGCCTAAACTTTTAGGGAATAAAAGATGTGGACTCGCCACAGAGTTTCGACGCCCAGTAGGATACCTCTTGATTGCAAAATGGTACAAAGAAAAAAAACAAACAGAATTACAAGTTGCGCAATTACCCTCTCATTTTCTCAGCCAAGACTACAGTATAAAATTTCAAAGAGTTAAAAAAAAGGGTCATCGGTCATCAAGCCTTAGTGACATATGAGCCTCTGTATGAGGCTTTTTCCAAGGTCGCGTAGAAAGTTATGAGTTGCAAATTTTTAGTTCATCACAAGGAAAGTTAGGTTAAGTAGGAGTGATGATAATAAAAAGGTTGGCCAATAGACACAAAACAGATACAAGCGGAAAATGTGTGGGACTACAAGGGTGTGGTCTGGTTCCCTCACCTACAACTTGAAACTCACAATTTGGATTCTCATTGTTCGTGAGACATAATTGTTATAAAATGTCAACTGCGTACGAGGGGCTTACAGTGGGAGCAAAGTATCAATTATGTATGGTACGAAGAATAATAAATCGTCGCATATAGGGACAATCAATTTTATTTTTTACAAACATTTGATTTTATTATATGGTTCGGTTTCCAACACGTGCAACTTCTCATTCATAGAATGCAGTCAACAGTATAGGAGAATGCCCTTCTCTGGGAGTGCTCTTATCACCTCTAAGGGTTGGAAGGAAAAAATATATATATTCCTTCCCCCCAACCCCCACAAGTATTCAAAATTAAATGATTTCATTCATCTAGTTTTTATGGTTTTAAACTTAGGTGTACATTTCAAGCGTTTGTGGATGTACTACCTACCTACTGCTACTCCTAAGCCTATATAGGAGACCCCTACAAACACAACAATCAAGGGGATGCATGATGCCCCCGCCCGAATCTATGGCGGTTAGGGAGTAAGATTGACCCCCAGTGGGAGGGGTTGGCTGATGCAAAGGCTGAGGATTTTGTCAGTAGTTGTACCTCTCATCTATCCCCCCCCCTCTCTCATTGAGTAATAGCATAATTTAAAGCCAACACTTTCTCACACACCACATTGTCTTTGGTGGGGACGTGGGGAACAAAGCCCTCAGGGCCTATATTTTTTTTT
>BFEA01000541.1:314152-335232 GCA_003427395.1 Chara braunii | reverse complement strand
CCTTCACCACTTCAGGACCGTTCCTGATTTTAGATTGCCTAAACAATTGTCAAGACAGGTTGTTTTCCGGGTGTTCAGATCCTTCACCACTTCAAAATGGTTCGGGATTTTCAGACTGCCTAAACAAGTTGCTTTCAAGGTGTTTCAGACGTTTCACCACTTCAGGATCTTTCAGGATTTTCAAGTTACCCTAACAGGTTGTTTTCAGAGTGTTCAGACCCTTCACCACTTCATGATTAGTCGATATTTTCAGATTGCCTAAATAGTTGCCAAGATAGGCAGTATGAAAATCTCGAACCATAATGAAGTGCTGAAGGGTCTGAACACCATAAAAACAACATATTTAAAAAGATTGAAAATCCCGAACCATCCTGAAGTGGTGAAGGGTCTGACCACCTTGAAAGCAACATGTTTAGGCAGTTTGAAAATCCCGAATAATTATGAAGTGGTGAAATATCTTAACATTATTTTAAGGTGTTAAGACAATTTACCACTCTATGATGGTTCAAGATTTTCAGGGTGTTCAGACCCTTCACCACTTCATGATGGTTTGGGATTTTCAGAATGCCTAAACATGTTGCTTTTAGGGTGTCCAGACCCTTCATCACTTTAGGATTGCTCGGGATTTTCAGGTTGCCTAAACAATTGTCAAGATAGGTTGTTTTTATGGTGTTTAAGATGCTTCACCACTTCACGATCGCTTATGAATTTCATGCTGCCTAAACAGATCTTTTTACGGTTGTTCAAATCCTTCACCACTTCAGGATTGTTCATGATTTTCAAATTGCCTAAACAGTTGCCGAGATAGACATTTTGAAAACCACGAACCATCTTGAAGTGGTGAACGGTCTGAACACCCCAAAAGCAACTTGTTTAGGCAGTATGAAAATCCTGAATCATCCTGAAGTGGTGCAGGGTTTGAACACCTCGAAAACAACATGTTTAGAGAGTCTGAAAATCCCAAATTCATTGCAAATCAAATGCGGATGCATACTGCTTACCATTAAGAACATACTTCTCACTCTGAATTCGGGTCAAATAAGCGACCGTAAATTTTTCACTTTATAATCAAGCTACCAGTTAACCGCCCGTGCCTTTTAACCTCTATAAGTGCAATGAGGAGGTTAGTGCGAGTATGCTATTTTGCCAATTTCTCTTCCGCTGATCCTTTTTACTGTTTGTACAACCACCTCCTACTTCAAAGGCCCACCGTCAAATTTGCGTGTTTTTGGGTCGATTACCTCTAACCTTTTAGCCTCTATAAGTGCAATGAGGAGAATGCGATCCCAACCACTACCCTTCTCATTCTTCCCTCCTTTGTTTGAAGGCTCAAAAACATCATCATCATCTTTATCGTCTCCTTCTTCCGTAGTAGATTGTCGCTCCGTCAAACCACGCTCGTCAATTTGTGCACCTTACCTGAAGTTCGTTGTCGTCCTCTCTCCTCCATGTTGAGGAAGCCTTCCAGACGGATGTGCTGGCCCACCGTGAGAAGGTGATGGTCCACATAACGAGGAAGATGATCCACCTGGTGACAACAACAACCAACGAAACTGCTCGTGATGGAAACATGGAGACATGTTCGGCGTCATGTAATGTGTCACAAAGGTGGTCACTGCATCCACCCCCACATGCGTTCCCTCCCCCAACAGAGCACGAGGAGTATGACCTCCCGTCATAGTGTTACGAGGGTTGGTGATGTCGCACACCGATGGTGTTGAAAGTTGTTGCGTGGGAAACTTAGCGGATGGCAGCGTGAATTAATCCTCTTCCCCGCTCATCTTGCCATCAGAATATCCCCATGATGGCTACTCACCATGCATGCTAGACGATGGTTGTCCGACACTACCAGCCCCATTGTCGGATTGGAGAGCTCCTCGTAAGATTTCCCCCATAATCGACCGCTCTCCATTGCTGCCTTTTTTTAACCTTTTCCTACCGTCAAGCAAAAAAATCGAGCTACACTTGTGTAAAAGTTTTGTATTGTAGCCTCCTTGTGTACCATAGAGAGACAGAGAGAGAGTCTCCCCCATGCACTGAAACCTTCCACATTAAACTTCATCGCAACAAGCATACAACAATGAAGATTTTTCGGTGACACATCCTCCAAGGTTGCCCACTGCAGTGTGACATCCCTGATCTACTTCCACCATCGCTATAGGATGGCTGCTTTATGTACCTGTTTGTGACGAGCGACAAGCTCCCCATACTCGTCATGATTGCCTCCCATGACCAAGAAGTAACAAAGAAATTAAAAAAATGCCACCCCGACAACAACTACGTTATTCCGATCATCACGTCGTGCATCCCCAGCCAAATGTCCACGAAGTCGTTGCCCTTTCCCCCTTGACAAAGCATCCCCATGCCTTTTGCCTCCCTGCAAGACAACTGATCTGCCATGTGGGAGTGTATCTTATGGGCCTTTAGATCTCATATGCTTGAGCCATCCCGCTCTATTTCGGAACTGGCCTGCCAGTCAGCCCGCTCGATTTCTGATATGGCCTGCCATATGTCACCCAGCCGTATGCCATCCAACTCGACATTTGTTATCCATTTTTCCAAGCAGGTCGAGCAATGCAGAGATTGTCGTGCTTGCTCAAGTAAAAGGTCGGAAACGACCTTTCATGAACTCTTACATCCTGCATAAAACGCCTAGACACTGCGGTTTAGGCCCCAGAGATAGACTACTATCTTCTTCATCCCGAAGTATCTGGACGAGTACTAGGAGAACTTACATGTTCTTTTTGTATACGACCACTATCTTCTTCATCCCGATGTACGAGTACTATGAGAGGTTTTTTTTTTTTTTTTTTTTGAAAAACGCCCTTGTGCAAGACCACTATCCTAGTGGTGGTAAGAGAATCACCAGGATTGAGACTTTGCCTAGCGGGCCGCTCCATCTATTGGTGGGGAGCAACACCTGCTGGAAACTGGGTCCAGCGTCCCTTAAATACAACTTTGCAGAACAGTACATCAGTGAGGGTGATGCCAATATGCTGGAAACCGGGTCCAGTGTCCCATCTCCAATCTGCACTTCCATACCTAAACCTGCAGTAGGGTCGGGTGTTGGGGGGGGACCACCGGAGGGCACCAGTAGGATCTCCCTCCATCCCTTAGCCTCTGCCATCCTCATGGCGCCTATTGTGTCTTGCACTTTGCAAAATATGTGTTTGAAAAGGCTGGGGAACGGGCAACGCAGAAATAGACAGAAATGTGTTGCACAACCGGGTCCAGCTCCCATACCTGATCTATGTGTCCGAACCAAACACCTGTTGGAAACCGGGTCCAGCTTCTTTTTGATCAATCAGCAATGTGGGGACGTTTCCCCTATGGATCCCCTCCTCCATAGCACTGTTCTCCCACCATGGCTAAAGTTGGTGGCGGGAAAGGGTCTGGGAAGTCCGATGCAGGCTGCCATGGCACATCTGGATCAACATTTGTCCACTCCTGAAAGTGAAGATGATAATTCCTGGCGTCATTTCCTAACATTTCCCCTTCCCCCTCTGTTTCCCCTTCCCCCTTTGTTTCCCCTTCCCCTGTCCAGTTGATTTTTGCAATAGGATTTTCCAGGGTCCCTCCCAACCAGTCTTTGCTGAATTGTTGAATATGCTTTTTAATTTCCGTTTTTGCGAGTATGGATGACAACCACGTCGAATGGTTGGAAAGGCAGGCAGGACAGAACGGTGCGTATGCACTCGACAATGGTTACGCGACCATTGGAAACGGCCATGGCGGAAAATGGCTGGCACCTCGACACGGGCGGATGGACACCTGTGCACCGATGGTGTGCATCTCGATTACCACACATGTCTCCCACTGCGAACCCACAAGGCATCCCGAGGAATCCATCAACTGTAATGCATCAAGAGGCCAGCCTTGTGCGAACTCCCCATGTCCACCATACGTTGTGTTTGTGTCTGTATTTGGTCGAAACCGTGGGCCAATTACAATAACGATGTTCACAGGTTTTCAATGCCAAAAGAAGGTGCTTCACTGCTTGGAGGAGCGGTGCCCGGAATATGAAGAGAAGGCAGGCGGCTGTCGGAATCGAACGGTCGTCGCCGCGGTAAAGCGGACAATCGGGAAGGGGGCGCAACATTTGCGGACGCGAGCGGATGACCTGCGGAAAACATGTGAAAACATGCGCATGACACTTGAAAAAAATAAGAATAAAAACATGGGACTGATGGGACCGTCCCCATGCAAATCTTGGTTTCCAATTTGCCTTCATTTTCGAAAATTAATTAAAAACAGAATAAGGATTTTGCGGTAACCTCTGGAGGTTACCCCAAATTCTCCACACCGGCGGGACGGCAGGCCGCTGACAAATGGGTTCGCGAATGGGTTGTTTGGGGTCGGACCCATTGCGTGTGACCAGCCCCATGTGCACATTTTTTGGGGGTTTTACGGTTTTGTTACCCAGTGTGAGCGTGCCCTGAGAAAAGAAAAGGTATCCCTTGGCGTTGTGGATGGCACTTCCCACTCGTCCGGAAACCCGAGCATTGCCTCCAACGTCCTCTGGCGGAATCCGGTACTTGCGATGCTATTGGCCAAAGGGCGAGGGCGACAGATCGATGAAATGATGTTGATTTTCGCACCCGTTGAGTGCAAACTCTCTTTTTTCCCTATTGCCGGATTCTGTTCCCGTTCTGAGCTGGTGGGCAGGTGCAGGTGGAATGTGAGGTACTAAGGGCACGCTCACACTAGGTACCCAAATTCCCAAAAAAAAGCGAAAATGGGAACGGCCGTTTTGAGGAAATGTGGCCCTGGCCGGTCACACCGTGTTCCCAACACGCTAAAGACAAGGTCGCGACATCGCTCTCTGCGAGGTGCTTGTGGAGGGCGCCGGTCACACGGTGGTACCTCAAATGGGAAATGCAATTGTTCAGTTTTTACAACCTGTTTTTTCCTCTTTTTTTTTTKGGGTCGTTACTGCTGGCAACGGGTGTCCATWCGAACCTCTCTGCTCGTGCTCCGCGCGTCTGACCGCTCCGTGCGTGCACCCATTTCCCCAAATTTCCTTTTCTTCAATTGATAGGCCGCTAATATCGTGGGGTTCCATTTTTTCTCCAATTTTGCACGGTAATTCAGAAAATGATTTGAGAATTTGCGGTAACCTCCGGAGGTCACCGCAAATTTCCTTCCCCCGCGGCTTCGCAGGCCGCTGACAAATGGTCACCCCTTTTGAGAATTTGGGCAGATGTTCACCATGTGTGACTGTCCGGGAACCCTTTTTTTGGGGGAAAATGGGGATTTGGTACCTAGTGTGAGCGTGCCCTTAGTTTCAGACGGGGTAAGCTGACGGACGGCCACCCCCTTCTGTTACTTTTGGACTAGTCGCGTACTTTGCCGGGACGGGATGCTGACCAGTTTCGTGCAAGCCACCGCCGCCCTGCACAGGTCTGTTGTTCGCCGCCTGTCGGGATCGCGGACGTCCTTGAAGCCCTGCGGTCCGCCTGCCCTCGCGCGCACGCGGGAGCAGGCCGAGGGTGGAAACATTTGAACGACTTGTGAAATTTTCGCCTCCCGCCACTCCCGCCAACTGCTAAATCCAGGGGTGAAAATTATGTCCCGGCCCGACGGCGGGGAGACGTTGGTTCACCACTCAATACCATATATAAAAGCCGCCCGTCGTACGTTTGTTAGTGTGGGATCTGTGTATTGGAAGCTGCTTGCGAGACAACGCTTTTGTTAAGATCGTCTTTCGTCTTCGGTTCTTCTTTGGCAGTTGTCTCTTCATCACCTGCCCCCTTGTCCATCATGGCTCGCACGAAGCAGACGGCTAGGAAGTCTACTGGGGGCAAGGCCCCTCGGAAGCAGCTGGCCACTAAGGCGGCACGCAAGTCGGCCCCTGCCACCGGAGGAGTGAAGAAGCCGCACAGGTATCGCCCCGGAACGGTTGCACTCCGGGAGATCCGCAAGTACCAGAAGTCGACTGAGTTGTTGATCAGAAAGTTGCCGTTCCAGCGGTTGGTAAGGGAGATTGCGCAGGACTTCAAGACCGATCTCCGTTTCCAGAGCTCGGCTGTGCTCGCGCTCCAAGAGGCTAGTGAAGCCTATCTGGTTGGTCTGTTTGAAGATACCAACCTCTGTGCCATCCATGCGAAGAGGGTGACCATCATGCCGAAGGACATCCAGCTGGCGAGGCGTATTCGGGGAGAGCGTGCCTAAGATGCGCAATCGCTTGTGATTTGGCCAGCCTGAGTGTGTTGGCTCTTCTCAATGGTGTATTTATACACCACCAATGTTGTTTAGACATCTGTCTTCTCTCCGAGTGTGCTCGAACCATGACGTCCCTTTGTACAGCATTAGGTATGCCCTGTTGGTTTCAGTGTGTATATTTCGAGTGAGGTAAGCAGCTTGATGATGGGAGGGGATTCGTGTGCTAATCAGACGTTATGTAATGAAGATGGGAGGGTATTCATGTGCTCTTGTTTTTCGACTGTTCGATTGTAGATTTCTTGGGCCTTCGTGTCGGTTTTCTTTCATTGCTTGTATGGCGATTGATCCGTTGCGGTGGAGTTTACGTTGTGGTTGTTGAATGAGGTTTCTTGTATGAAAATATCATGAATACGTTGAACGAGGAAAGGACGCGGTGGAGGATGAAGGGAAGGCATGCGGAATGTCGGCGCGCTCTTGAGATAATACGTGGCAGGAAGGAGCGAAGGCTGAAGTATGTCCTGCCGTGGTGTGCTTGAGACAACATAAGCCAGGTAGCAGGGAGGATGTTGGAAGCTCGTGAATGATGGAACTGGCGGAGAAGTCACAGAGGCTTTGAATTGACATAGCGACCGGACGGGAAAGAAGGCGTGTCCGGCGTAGACAGAAGTGGGAGAGTGTACTATGGTTTCGAAAGTCGAATCCGATGCGGACGAGGGTAATGAGTTGGCATTGAGCTTTTTGTGGTTGGACTGAACCATCTTGTGACTGATGGTGGTGTGAGGAATGCCACTCGTGGTTAATGGGTGGTGCTAATTTCGGCGAAATTTTCACCGAAACTGCCATATTTCCCAGAATTTTTGCTTGTTTCTTGTTTGATTTATGTCTGATATTTGCTAGAGGGTATATCTGTGCTCAGATTCAGCATATTTGGACGAGTAACGGAGTTGTCGAAAACACCGAATTCGAGAAAAAATTTGGCGAACTCCGAAAGCTACTCCGAATAGGGTTTTATAGTCCGTTTGAGTTTTTTTTGTTAGTTTTTTTTTGCCTGTTTCGTTTTTTGGGCCTGCATAGTTTGTTCGCAAAATTTTTGGACATTGTTTGCAGTGATGCGGCGAAAAACCGCATCCGAATTTTGGGCCTTCCATTAACCGCGCGTCACAAATGCCTGGTCTCTTAGTATTTCTCTTATCTTCCACGTATGTCACTTGTGATCGACGGTATACTTATGTGATTTGTGATCGGCGGTATACTTCATTCCGTCGTAATTCTATTCTCCTTCAGCCGTGGTCGTCTACCAGCTGTTTTTGCGCTATGAAGCGGGGAGCACGGTGAATTATGTAAGAATCTCGCTAATTCCTGTTTCAAGTTGTTCTTGTGACTTGGCGTGTGTTCTCCGTCGGTAATCCCTCTTCGTTGCTGCTTAATCTCTCTCTACTTTTCTGCTCGCTTGGGTTCCTGTGGTTTAGTGTTTTACCACTTCCTCCATGTGTTCGCTCTTCTTTCGCCACTCCTTTTTCTAATATTATTCACTTCCTCTTTCTTCGTTGTCTTAATGAATAGTATCCCTACTCATCCCCTTATCCATTCTCATCGTGCGCTTCTCTACTGTTCTCCTGGGCATTGTCTGTGCAGCTTCTGCCCTGTGGAATCCTCTTCTTAAACATAAACTAGGGCTTTCTTCATTGTTGTGTACTGAAGAAGTGCAATGAACAGTCTAGCTTACCAACGGCCGTCGAGTAATTTACTCGCCGTACATAGCGGTTATTATGCTGGTGATTCTTTTTATTAACGTATCCGAGCGGAGGACCTTCTTTATTACCAGTATCTTCTTTCTCACCACCAGCGTATCACTTCATCATTAGCTTCTCTCGTTCCCATTTCCACCATCAGTTGCCTTCGCTACCCTCCGTTCCTTCGTTCTCATTTCCATTATGTTGGTAATGACGGAGTTGTTTTTCCACGGTGATGTCATCGGCAGCATCCCTCTCTTCGATCCAGAATGCGTTTTTTTGAAAACATTCCCTTTTTGATACTTGGTGTCGGTATGTTTGGTGTCCACGAGACACATGAAGAACCCAAGACTAGAACGTTTGTTTCATTAGGTTTTGGGATCCCTTGATGTCCAAACTGGTTGGCGCTCCGCGGTGATAAAGAACAGCCTGCTGCACTCATCCCCTACTCCCCTGCTCTCGGACATGTCTGTCCTATTCTTCTTTCGTAATGGGTTTTCATACTCCCCATACAGCACAACGTTCTAGTCTTGGGTTCTTCATTTGTCCAAGATGGGTTGCGCTCGAAGTCGTGAGAGAGTAGTCTGCTGCACCCCGCGCCCCACCCAACCCTCCTGCTCTTGACAGATCTGTCCTTCTCCGTCTACTTCGGTCTTTTTACGTTTGGTTTCTTTCCTCGTGTGGTTGGCACATTCTTCTGGCTTGTTTCACATCTTCATCGTGCGAGCATTGAAGGAGGCTCTGCTTATGAGAGGAGGAAGTGCAGCTTTGGACAGACAGAATGAAAATAGCACATCTGCCGTGTGAGCAGCACTACATCCCGCTCTGAATTCATGTGAATAACTGCGGGGTGGGATTCACGTGGCGCCAGCAGTCCTCCCGCGGATTTGCTTCGGCGGCTGGCCCGGAACACAACGCCCCCTTTTATTGGCTGCCCTAGACCGGAAATGTAGCTTTGATAAAAATCATGGTGCGTTATGTTCGTGGGAAGACGCTAAGGAGGTACGAGGAGTTGTGAGGAGTTTGCTACCATCGGAGATTCTGATCTGCTGCTGCTCTTGTGCTGAGGTGCAGAAAGCAGTCTGCGACCAAATGGTGAATGGCTTTGATGGACATGGGCGCGGAATGAACGTGAATGATCTTGAAGGAGCTGCCTGTGGGCAAAAACAACCTTGAAAAGAGCTGATCTGCAATGAACATACTTCAATTTTAGTGGAGCAGAATTTGGGATGCGGTAAAGGTCTGAACAGCAAAACTTGAGCTATTCTGAACGCAATTGGTGATATCATTTGCTGGGATGAGACGGTATTGTGAGGTTTACTCTCATTATTACGTGCTCACTGTATCATCCTAAAATGTCCGTGTGTGGGTGTTTTGTGAACTGACACCGCCACCACCTACATGATCCTAAAATGTCCGTGTGTGGGTGTTTTGTGAACTGACACCGCCACCACCTACATGAGTAGATCCTAAATCGAATCAGTAGCAAACAACAAGAAGCATGCTAAAGTGTTATATTGCCATCTCTTGCTTGCAGCGCCTTTTGTGTGTGTATGTGTGTGTGTGTGTGTGTGTGTGTGTGTGTGCAAACAACAAGAAGCATGCTAAACTGTTATATTGCCATCTCTTGCTTGCAGCGCCTTTTGTGTGTGTGTGTGTGTGTGAGAGAGAGAGAGAGAGAGAGAGAGAGAGAGAGAGAGAGAGAGAGAGAGAGAGAGAGAGAGAGAGAGAGAGNGAGAGAGAGAGAGAGAGAGAGAGAGAGAGAGAGAGAGAGAGAGAGAGAGAGAGAGAGAGAGAGAGAGAGAGAGAGAGTACCCTACATTGCATATGACAGGGTGAATGTTGTCAGCTTGGCATAATTCTCCTGGCTAGGAGTGGCAACTGTGCTGTATTTTTTGACCGGCTGGCTCTGCAAACAGCTGAAGGTGCCAATATTGCAAAAAGATACGTCTGCTGGAACCTTTTTGAGAAATGAAGGGCCGAGAAGTTCGGCAAACCTAAGTGAGTGGGCAACTGGTAAGGCTAAGACCGCTCCAATGTGCTTTAGTCATGCTCGAAAGGCATTAACCTGGTCATGGCTATGGCGAGGTTCATACCCTCTAGCCGGGCCTGACCATCATGCTCTCATAATTGTGTTGATCAAGAAGCCAATGACTTTTTGTGACAATTGCTGCCGATAATAGGGGGCTTCTGCATCAACTACGTGCTTAGGAATATATGAGAAAGAGAGGGGCAACTGTCATCTGATAAAGAAAAGAAAAAAACAGAAAAGTAATTATAATAAAAACAAAACAATATATGAGCAAGGACTACTGAAGAACCTCAGGAGGCGCAGTTGAACTCCTGTTAGCAGCAGCTGGATTGGGAGCTCTGTCTCTCCTCTTCACTCAACCTAACGGGAGATCCGTTAAAATTACAACGATACAGAGAAGATTAGAATGGCCGATGCGCAAGGATGACATTGTTAGCATGTCCAAAACTTGAAAAGAAGACCCTGACATTGTAAGCTGCATTTGGTGCAACTTTCGGCCTAGGTTCCAGAGATAATAGCCGGGTGTTATATTCGGGTGATGCCAAAGACGGTAGCACGAACCTTCATTGCAATCGCTCAAGCATCTCATCGCTCACTCCCAAGCCATTCTAATTCACACCCCACCTACCAAATATGCGAGCACCTGTGTCATCTTTGTCATCTTGTTGGTGCACCTGTGTCATCTTGTTACATGGATCAAAGTCTTGGTGTGCCGTCTGACTACTCTTCTTGCGCCGTCTATGTGGTTCTGCTGACCTGTAAGGGAGAAACACACAAAAAGGGTTGTTGTTTTTGAGGTGCGCACGTTGCCTGGCAGCTATTGCGGCCGATTGGAAATTGTCAGGTGCTTTCAGATGCATGGCACGGCTATGCGATGTTGAATGGCGATTTGACTTGCTCACAACCGGAAGCTGATCGTCTTTCATTTCAGCGCCTCTTCGTTATGGCAACAGAACTGTGAACTGTAACCTTCAATCTTATTAGATACTGTGCCTGATCCATGTGGTGGCTGCAGCTCCGTTCTATACACATGCTGGCTTGTACGGGTTTCCGCCAGAGCGCTTTGTCACCTTCATAAGCGTGAACTCCTCACTGATTGAGGGATGAACGCCCACTGATGCGTCAAAATCTTCCTTCCGAGCTCCAAGCTTAAGCGCAACAGCGTAGCCCTGCGTGCGTGCTCCACCGCCATAGACACAGAGTGAACCACCACCAACTCAGATAGATCATTCGTGAGTCGAGCTCTCCTTCACCAACGTTTGTATCTTCTTTCTTGTCTTCTGTTATTAACTTCTGGTCCACTTTTTTCAACTTGTTTTAGTACAGAGAGAAAGCAGGCACTTCGTAAAAAAATTCGACATTAAAGCCAATGAGATTTGAAACTGTTGAGCTGCTTATCAACAGCAAGAACTGATGGCAACGTTACCCATAATTTTCTCCAATATCATCCAGAAATGTCCCCACTGGCAACGTCCACGAATCAGGGTATTACTCACACGGAGACCTGAAGCCCCAAATATCTGTGGCGTTTGGTACCATGTATTTCTGCCTTTCGGTGCATGTGCTGTTATACACGAGTTGTGTCCACGAAGTTGTGTGTGACACGAGTTGTGTGTGACACACGAGTTGCGGCTCTGACATTTGTGCCTCATAGAAGTGCACGAAATCACACTGGTTATGCCCAAAATTATACAGATTTTTTTTGTTTTTTGTTTGCAAATGCTGAAATAACACGCACGGGTGTTTTGCTCATGCACTATTTTTTAAAAGGGATAATGTGCGAAAGACCCCCATAAGTTGACATATATGCTGAAATGCCCCTGAAGGCTGTTGGTAGAGTGGAATGTCCTTTTGGGCCGTAATCTTTGAGTTATGCCCCTGTCAGGTGAGTGTGCGAATTTGCAACCTGGACCTCGGCGTTTGGGCCCTGACTTTTGCACTCGGGTCTTGGTGAAGTTGTCAAGGATGGAGGTGTTTTGCAAAGTTGTACAGTACCCCGTAGTGGTATATCGCAAAGACGACGGGTCCAATCGCCACCAGGGGTATTTCACAAAATAAGGTTTTTGTCAGAGGGGCATTCCTCTCTACCCACATCTGTCAGGGGCATTTTGGCATATTTGTCAACTTAAGGGGGAATGTTGCAAAAATTACCCCTTCCTTAAAATACCTAATGGAGGAAAAGCTAATTTGAGATCACCTCTGGAGGTGGTCTCAAAAAGGGTCCATCTGCGGCCACACAGGCTGCTGACAAAAGGGTCACCAAACTGTACATTTGGGTTGACCTGAAATCTTCCTAATTTTGGCATTTAAGGCCGTCACGACTTGTCGAGTCCCCCTGTTAGTATGCCCATACTCACACGGCGACCCCAAAACCGCAAAATATGTGGATTTGGGAAGGGCCGATTTGAGGTTTTGGGCATGGTTCACGTCACATTGCTGTACCTTTTCAGATGGGACAAGGCGCCATCCACAAATTGTGCAGGAACTTTTGTGAACGAATTTTTGCCAATTTTGAAGAAAATGCGAAAAACAAGAAAGGGCATTAGGTGAATAAATTTTTGCCATGTGCCCGTTTGTCAGCATTTTTGAAGAAAATTGTGTAAGAACTTTTGTGAACGAATTTTTGCCACTATTTGTGTGCCCATTTGTCAGCATCCGCGGGGCAAGGGATTTGTGGTCACCTCTCAAGTTGACCGCAAACGCCCTATTTATTTCTTCACATTTTCTTCAAAAACTGGCGAGAATTCTTGCAGAATTTGCGGATGACCCGAGTGTGAGTATGCCCTGATTGTTGTCGATCCTCCCCAAAAGAAAAGAACAAAATGTCCAAAATTCTCCAAATCCAAATTTTATTATTTTATTGTTATTTTTTGTGACTGATCAGAACAGATATTACACTCCGAGTTTTTCCAAAAGGCCTAGAAAGGCATAACAAATCCAACATCTGACGGAACCCAAACATTGAAAGTTTTGGGAGCAACTCCGGACAGTTTTCAGGTCACATTGTAGAGGCCCACGACCCAAGGTGCCCCTTTTGTCAGCAGCCTGCAGGGCCACAGGATGACCCTTTTTGATGGCACACTCACACGGGGCACATTGGAGAGGCCCGCTAGCCAAGTGTGCTTTTTGGTGACCCTTTTGTCAACAGCGTGCGGGGCCACGGGAAGACCCTTTTTGAGACCACCTCCAGAGGTGGTCTCAAGTTACCTTCTGCGGGGCTGTGGGAGCACCCTTTTTGAGACCACCTCCAGAGGTGGTCTCAAATTACCTTTTCCCTTTTCTTTCTTGGTGACATATTTCAAGAAATTCGTGCATGAGCAAAACACCCGTGCGTGTTAATTCAGCTTTCAAAAAGCAAAAAAGAAAACTCTATTTACTTCTCGGTGTAACCAGTGTGACTATGTGCAGTTCTGTGAGGCACAGATGTGTGCAATTCTGTGAGGCACATATGTCATGGACACAGAACTGGTGTGTGACCACACGGGCACCCAAAGGCACAAATACATGGTACCAAACGCCCCAGATATTTGTGACTTTAGGTCCCGGTGGGAGTATGCCCTGAATACACCACGAGAACACATAGAAATGCAACGAAAACGAGCAATAGCAAAACGACAGAATTTCAGATTGCAAAATTACACTGACAGCCAGATAGTTGTAAGCTGTGCAGGAAGCAGGAAGCAGAAATGCGGATGTTGGAGGCTGGTCGTGCCGCGTGACAGCGCTTAGGTGCGTTAACGCTGCGTTAACGCAGGTGCTAGCGCCCTCAGCATCGGTATTCTCGAGGCGCTACCGTGTTACTGCGCCGCTTGCTGCTGCTCACATGGCGTGTGTGGGGCACATCTTCTTCTTCGGTATTTTCAAGGACGTGTCTCATTCTTCTGTGCGGTATGCTTGGTACGGTGTTTCCCCTTGGGAAGACCAAGGGGCAGGAAGCAGCTGGCCTCCTATGAATGCCGTCGTACTCGTCAATTTCAAGCCTCCCCCCATCTCCCGCGCGGTATAGTTTTACGGCGTTTGCCCCTGTGAGATATCAGGGGATAGGGAGATTCCGGTTCTCTGCTAGCCTTGCTATCACCAATTGTCTACTGTGCAATGTCAACCAGGGGACCAGTGCATAACAGTGGTTGCTATATGGGCATCGGCACTCTCTAAGCTGTGGGAGAGCTACGGGCAGTGGTGGGATTGATGTCGTTGGATGTCGTCGCTCCTTTGGGGGCGTCCTGGTGGCGAGGGCACTGCTGGGTTAACATGGTGGTGTTGGGGGACGGCTGTAGCGCATCCCATCTGGAATATGATGGGGCGTGAGGCTATGCTAGCAGCCAAACTTCGAAAAGTTCGTGGGCGAATGGAGATTCACCGTGTACATGACTTTGGATGAAGCTGGCGAATCTTCTGGCCACATGCAGCATAATGTTGTGTAGAGTCTGGCAATCGTCACGATGCTAGACTTCAGAAGCAACCTTGGACTCATCATTCCTATTGCACGAGAGAGTACTTCAGGATGCCAGCAGTGAAGGCAGCAGCGCTTGCGGAAGCAGTGGGAGAGCTTGCAAGGGCGGTGGGACTGGTGCTGATACGAGCAAGGGCAGACATGTCATGAAGAGCAAGAAGTTAAGGGTATGAAGCTAGACACAGTAACAGCCTAGATCCATTTGTTTCCGCGTCCGGCTGGAGAGCTCTGTACTCTGCCACAATACCTTTTGGCTGTTCCTACCTGTTGATTTTCGTAGAACTTTGTCGTGGTTGATTTTGCAGTCTATATTGGAGTTGGATTTATTCTTTTTTCATAATATTTTCCTCAATACACTCAGGACTAGTTTAACTTCGACCCCATCAATTGTCTCCTCTATTCTGACGCATATGCTTGGTCCCCCCGTGGAATTTGACTCGGCTCTTCTTACTACATACTGTGTATCTGGCTGTAACCAAGGCTGGTTTTACAAACCTTCTGGATTGCCTGTTGAGCTTCGGTAATTATCTGCTGGTTGTTTTTGATGAATTTGCCGGTAATTAAGGCCGGATTCATTAAGCTTTTGCTACCGCTCCTGTAGGATTTGTATGAGGATGGGTGCCATAACAGGTAGCAGCTCTTGACTGGTTGGATGTTGGAAGTATTTAGGTGCAAATTTTCTTGTCAATCCTGATGTCCCTTGCTGTCTAAGAACTCACCATGCACCTAGCCAATATTGTATTCAAGGGTAGATTCATAAGGTTTTGTGAATTCTCCTCACGTGATTTCATTAGGCCTAGCGAGTCCACCGAGATCTGTCGGTCATTGTTCCCCGCTGCACTGTGGCTGGATCGTTGTCGTTTGAGAGCCGTTGTTCATGGCTCCCCTCTCCGCTGCGGTGGATCGTTTCATAAGTGAGACCGGTGGTTCATGGCTCCGCTCTCCACCGTAGTTTATTCTCCACAGTGGTTGGATGGTTCTGCCCTGGTCGTGTCTATTCCGAGGCTCTGGTTAGATCAATGTGTTTTGCATTCCAGATGAAGTGGTAGTTTTGTGACTCTTATTTGAATTTAGTGTAGTCTGTGCTGGAGCCAGTTCGAATTGATCCTGTACTCCCCGTAGCGGCGCTGGTGTAGATAGGGAGAATCTGCAGCAGCGGTGGGAGCACTTCGGCAGTTTCAAGGGCGTGGAGTGCTGGCTTTGGCATTGCTTTCACAGCCAAGCCAAGCTGTCGAAGCCCGTATGGTGGGTGGTATCTTACCGGGCCTGTCGAGAAACACAGGCGGCAGATATTGCGTCAGCCTGACATGTAAGTATAAGCCACAACAAGTATGAACTCTACATCTTCTACAGCAATGGCACCTGTGATGTTGAACTACCGAGCCCGTCTGCTTAGGCGGGTGGCATCAAGACCGGGCCTGTTGAGAAACACACGTGGCGGATGCTCGGCGGTAGCTATAACTACACAATGCTTACATCCTTTTCACTTGCGGTGTCTTCTACAAAAGTTGAACTCGGATGGCAGCTTGTGTGTCGCGGCAGGACCGATCTTAGGTCCAATAGGGCTACTATTGAGACTTTATGAGCTGGGGGCTGCGTGTGCACATAAATAAATTTTCTGGGCAGCCATAAATTTACTGAGTCTGAATATTGGAAGTAAGGGAAACTGGGCTCTTATGGGCCAGCCTCAGTACACAGGAAATCTTGTGAGAGGCAAGGAGCTGTCTTTATCAGTTAAGCTCATCTTTTTTACTCTGTGCTTCAAAGCTTACATTTTTGGAAAGCATAGTAGGAGGGGACGCTGGACCCGGTTTCCAGCATATCCTGAACAATCGGTTTAGTAATCCAGCTTGGTTCGTAGGCGAAATTGGCTGAGGCTGCCAGGATAACCCCGGGTTGAATTGTGAGGTCCCCGGCCTCGTTCCAATGATTTTTGCAATACAAGTTCAAGCTTTCCAAAAAAAAAACAAAAAAAACAAACAAATGTGGATGTTACACCGAAGGAGAAACAAAGCAGCGAACCGAATTGTCAATGAAAGCATACCCTCACCACCACCAACAAAGCAATCAAAGCTCTGTCTCCAATACGACGCTCAGCGCCCAGACTATGATCCTATAGCTACTCTACTAGCCTACGACAATGACGAAGCAACCAGTTGACATCAGCAGCAGCGACCAAAGTACATGCAGATGTCGACCATGTAGACCTCGACCAAGACCAGGTACGTGCCCTCACATCATTTCCTCATTTGTCCTCTCACCCTTGTCTTCTTACCCCACGTTTCCTCACCAACCAAAGACCACCACCATACCCGTCTGACCTCCTGCAAGCCCAATCCCAAGCCCAGCTATGAGGGCTGGGCTATGGTGCTGGCTTCTTGCAGCGCCCTCTTCCACCAACGCCCGCGCGCGGCCAGGCACTACAGCTAGTGCAGCAGCTTGCGAGCAATCGCTCCAGCAGCACTGCCGCATGCGCTTGCAAGTGCCTGAATGAATGAATGGCAGGGGGGTACTTTCCTATACGGAAAGTGTTTGTCTGTGCTAGCTACCTGGGCCTGGCGACTGTGCGACCAGTAGCTTCACGTCGGGCCAAAGTGTCCGCGCACAGGTCCATTCAGACAGTGGCCTGGAACCAAATTGGTTAGGTGTGACCGGCCAGGCAGGCACAAACGTATGGTGTTCCCTGCTTCCCCTGCGTGGCTGGAAGAGCCTAGAAGGCTCATAAATATTTCTGATTCTCACGAGCAGAACGGATGTAACCAACTCGCGTGTGGCAACTGTCTGGCGCCCATCAAAGCTCTGCAAATTTGACGAATTCAGGCCTCATTATTCAGGGGCCGGCCTTCACTTAGCGTGGGCACATGCTTGCTTACAGGGCCCGTATGCAGGTGTGCTGAGGGTTCAAATCCTCGCGGAAAGATACATTGCCAACTTTTTTGTCTATTGTGCATGCCGAGAGTAGTGCAGCGAGCCCCTATGTCCGAACAAGTCCGTGTCAGGCACGGAAAACAAAAAGAATTCCCTTCGCTGCTTCTTGGTCGTGGACCCGTGGTATGCACTTGCATTCAAATATGCGGGAATATGTTATGCCCCCGAGCTGGAGAGACAAAAAATGTGAGTGTGACTATGGGCCTCGCTGCACTGCTGTCCAAATGCACAAATGAGACTGAATACACCGCTAGAACATGGAAAGGCACATTGCCATCCTTTTTGTCTTTTGTGCATACCGAGAGTAGTGCAGCGAGGCCCTACGTCAAAAAGTCCATGTCAAGCGAAAAAGACAAAAAAAAGAAATCCCTCCAGTTCTTCTTGGTCTTGGTGTGTACTTGTATTAAAAAATGTTGTGTGGTGTGTACTTGTATTTGAACATTCGAAAACACAAGGCCAACCGAGCTGGAGAAACAAAAACGTCGGCGGGCCCACCGAGCTGGAGAAATGAAAACGCCAGCGGGCCGACCGAGCTGGAGAAACAAAAACATCGGCGGGCCAACCGAGCTGGAGAAACAAAAACGTCGGCGGGCCCACTGAGCTGGAGAAATGAAAACGCCGGCGGGCCAACCGAGCTGGAGAAACGAAAACGTCGGCGGGCCAACCGAGATGGAGAAACGAAAACGCCGGCGGGCCGAGAACCTATGCGGTAGTGCCTCTGAATGTTTTTCACTGGAGCAAGTGCCTGAGATGTGGGGGATTGAGTTCGTGCAGCTGCGATCAGTGCTGCACGGTGCCAAAACCCAGGGTTGGGGTGGCAGAGGCGGTGGGGGAGAAGAGGCACGTGTGGACGCAGGGTGGGGACTACCTTGAGGAAGCACTGAAATGCTTCTGCCATATCCTGGTCCGGGTCGGTCTTTGCTGGCATTCCTGGAGAGACTATCGGAGGAAGGAGGAGATGTGTGGTGGTCCGACGGGCAGGATTTGGGCGCCGCACATACCAGTATGCGAAACCTGTCAGGGGCTTTGTCCGCTGGCTTTGATACGGAGTCGGAAGCTGAAGATTCACGGGGAGATGAGAGACACATGTGCATCGACGAGCGCCGGCTTCCGGGAGAGCGACACTAGAGCTTAGCTGTGACTGGTATTGCCCACCGTCGTTGACAACGGGCTTTAAGCTGTGCTCGGCGTCGCTTTGCATTGCTGATGCTCCTACCTCGGGTGTGGTGTAGCTTGCGAACTCTTCATCCTTGTTTTTTTTCACTTGTACAGATTATGAGGGTTAATTAGTTCACGTTGGTGTGTGTAGTGGGTATTTGGTTTTTGTTTCTTTGCCTGTGAGCTAGTTAGGGTTCATTCGTTCGTGTTGATTGTTTAGGTGTTTTTTGGGTGGAATTCTGTTGGTGTTTTTCAGTGTTTAGGGTTGGAGGTGTAGATTTCTGGTTGCGTTTTCCTTTTGATGGTTTTGAGTTGGTTTGTGTTTTAGTGTCAGGGTTGGCGATGTTAATTAGTGTGATGTTAATTAGAGTTAATTAGGGTGTGACGTTGCAGGCTGACGGGTGCTCAGCCGCGGTGGGGTTAATCCAGGCCGGATAGCCTGGTTCATCCCTGCGGGCCGTGGTTATTGATATGAGGGGCGCTGGGGCCGTTTCCCAGCATGTGGAAGAAAAAAGAAGAAGAAAAAAAATCCAACGGTAAGTATAGCGGGGCAAAAAATGGTTCTGACGGCCACACCACAAGTATTGCCCGAAGAATTAACCCGATAAACTAAGACATAGATCAACAGCCTCAGAAACAATCATAGCAGACCACTGGAATAGGCACCTAGAGATAGGCTCAGAATTTAAGAGAATTACCTTGGAACCAAATAGCTACTCTACACCCCCCGAAGTTCAAAAGTTTTCACATGGCTAATACTGTACTTAGCAATCCCACTTGACCTGAACATTAGAAGACGGAATGAACTGTGTGCTAACTGCACAGAAGGACAGATAGAAGACTTGTTTCACTGCTTCCTGCTATGCCCCAAGATCCAACCCATATGGAACAGGATCACACAGATTTGGGCCTGAATAACCGGCACAAAATTCACAAGAAACCCTACCCTTATTCTATTACGATTCACAACCACCGAGGACTGCCCCGACCTTCAAAACAACCTATTCCAAATCCTACGCAAGGCAACAATATGGTCAATCTGGAGGAAACAATGCCAAGAAACGATAGACAAACAACCAATGCATGTGCAAGAAGCATGGGGTGTCCTCAAACAGCAAGTAGTAACGGAATACTGGGTACTATGGTGCAAAGTCAAGAGAAACATGAAAGCCAACGAGCCCAAAGCCAAGGAATTTCAAAGTAAATTTGAGGAGAACTCTCTGGACAAGGGCAAGATAGCAATCATCAAGGGACAGAGCCGAATCTTTAAAATGTGGAATGACCAAGCCCAGACCAACAATGCAGATCCAGAATCAATGATTAGCACACGAGACTCGATCAGCATCCAGATCAGTTCCTTCTAACCCACCACAGATAACCACAACTAAGGCACACAAACGAAGTAGTTACCCCCCCAATGTGACTACCCCAACAACACAGACAGGAACAACAGCTAATTACGGACCTTGCTAACAGACGGGTATGACAGACTTCCAACCTCCACAGATATCGTCTCTGGCAAAAGTAACCACACTACGCCATCCCCACCACAATCCCCTCGAACCCCTCACATCTGTTTCACTTCTAGCCCATTACCTCACAATATACCACCCTGGTCCCAAATCACTCCCTCCAGACATGACAACCCTCTCCTAAACACAATGGACACCCAACCTCCCAAACTTAAACCTACAGACACAAGCTCTACCCAACCCAGCATTCTATTACTACTTTCACCCTAAACGGCGGTACCAGTTAGTAAAAAGAGAAAATTCAGGATAAGGGTCACAATCCACAAGAGGGGAGGTTAACCACGTAGTTAACAGACTAGCTAAACTTGATAGGGTTTAGGGTTTTAGCACTTGTTAGAACTGGTTAAAGACAAATTTTAAATAAGACAGGTTAAGCTTTATAAGCAATCATAGACACCAGAAACTAGAAAGGAGAGGGTATAGGGCCATGTAAACCATACATGCGGCGCATCGCGATGCGCTGTACTGCGCACGTGTGCCGCACCGCACATCCCGCACGATGTGCGCGCACTGCATGCGGCGCACCTCCAAAAATGGGGGTCAAAAAAAAAAAAAAGAAGTTGTGAGGGGCGGTAGTAGACCCGGCCCCCTGTTCACGTAAAATAAGAAACGGGCAGCCAAATTTTTTTTGGAGGCCGCGCGTTGGCCTGAAAGCTTTTAGTAATCTGTAGTTCGGGTAACACTCTGTGTGTATGGTAGGGTTATTGCAGTCTGTATGGTAGGGTTCTTGCGGGCCAGATTCAGTCATGATGAGGGTCGCGATTTCTCAAAACGTTCTCTTACTTCTGAAGTAGAAAACGACGGAACTGACAGCCGTTTTTCCTGGAATGTTTGTTTGTTTGTTTGTTTGTTTGTTTGTTTTTTTTTTTTTTTTTTTTTTTTTTTTACTTAAAGGAAAAAAATCAGAATTTCTTTGCATGAGTGTCGCCCGGCACGTCCAACCTGTCAGAAGCTCAACGGCAATTGCAGTCTGTATGGTAGGGTTCTTGCAGGCCAGATTCAGTCATGATGAGGGTCGCGATCTCTCAAAACGTTCTCTTCGTATTACTTCTGAAGTAGAAAACGACGGAACTGGCAGCCGT
>BFEA01000541.1:275716-295453 GCA_003427395.1 Chara braunii | reverse complement strand
CCCACCGCCAGTTTCTAACCTTGCAAGCTGTACCATACTCGCCCGATTTCTTACCTTGCAAACTGTACCCAACTTTGTTTTTTTTTTTTTTTTCCGGCAAGCTGTACCCACCCAGTTTCTAACCTTGCAAGCTGTACCAGACCCCGCGCAGTTTTTAACCTTCGTACCTGGTCAGTTTCAAATCTTGCGAACCGCAACTGTGCCACCATTTCCAACCTTGCAAACCTTACCTGTGCGGTTTCCAACCTTGCAAAACGTTCCCACCTGGTTTCTAAACTTCCAGACCGTAACCGCCCATAACCATTACACTTTTTGCAACAACTGCCAAATAACGGTGGTTACCGGTGGGTAGGGGTACCCGATGCCATGCTCTGGACACAGGTCCCTTGTAGCAACAACAGTAGCATCAGTGAGATCTTGCCTTAGAAAGTGTCCAGAAAGAGGGATTTCTGTCTCTGCACATCTCTCTCTCTCTCTCTCTCTCTCTCTCTCTCTCTCTCTCTCTCTCTCTCTCTCTCTCTCTCTCTCTCTCTCTCTGTGTCTGTATATTTCTTTAAGTTCTCTCTCCCTCTCTTTCCCCTCTTACACACTCACTCACCCTCTCTCATATCCCAGTGCTCTATGCCAATGGCAGGCAGGAAGCATAACAGTCAGCGTAGGCTCACATACTTCTCGACCTATGGTACAAAACCGACACGGGTAGGACGCTTTGATCTGAAAGTGTGATTCCAACTTGCAAGAGAGAGTGGCAATGCCCAATGCCCAGTACGGTCCACCCCCCAAACACGAGGCATATCTCAATTTCGATTTTCGAGTCAGTTTTTGCAAGTTAATTGTTAACCTTAAAAAGAGATATCCAACCCATAACAAAAACCCGAAACAAAACATGTCACAACTCTGCATATATCATGTCCAGATGCCGCCGCCGCTGTACTTACCTTTAGAAAGCATGCATGGTCTTCCCTCAGATATGTCCCATTAGGTCGCATCTTCTTATTCAAGTTCCATAACATAGGTTTCAAGTACGATACATAGACCTGTAAACAAAACCAAAAGAACAAAAAAAAAAAGAAAAAAAAGACCTGCAATCCCACTGGGTCAATAGAGCAGCCCAGTGAGTGAAACCAACAAATACTATCCAATGCTATTATCCAAGTCACAGTTTTTCCTCCGCGACCTTGTGATTTGTTTGTCCTCCTTGCACAGGGGGGCATGCTAATCTTCTATCCATTGTTCCAATTTTAATGCACATCCAATGCCTGCGGTTGCGGTCCTATATGAAATTCAATCCCAGCTCGCTTTGCCTTGTGGCACGTGTTCTGCTTTGAGATTAGCAGGTTGCCAGTTCTTCAATGCTAATCTTCTTTCCATTGTTCCAATTTTAATGCACATCCAGCGCCTGTGGTTGCGCGTGTACCAGAGCGTGGGACACGTGGGCCCATTTTTGAAAGAGAAAAAGAGAGAGTGCAATCTTCTTTCCATTGCTCCGATGATATAATGCACATCCAAAGCCTGCCTGCGGTTGCGCGTGTTCCTACATGAAATTCAATCCCAGCTCGCTTTGCCTTGTGGCATGTGTTCTGCTTTTGAGATTAGCAGGCTGCCAATTCTTTAATACTAATCTTTAATCTCCTTGCCTTGGAGTGGGCGATTTCATGCGCTCAAGAGATTTGGCTTGTAACGGTACTTGGAAGGCAATGGTTAACCAATGAGCAATGAAATTAGTCAACCCCTTTTGGCTTTTGGGGTCTTATTTTTGGGTTGAACATTACAATTTACAAGTGTGCGGATGGCATGAGTGGGTAGAAGGGGAAAAAAGCAAATCAGATGCGAGAACTTAACAATGGTGTGAGGAACTGGGTCCTCGGCAGGCCTAAGGGGCCCCTGCTACAGATGTGCCCGCCCTGGGCCTAACGAATCTCGAGAGGCCCTCAACTGTCAATTTCGCATTTGGGGTCCGACCGTCCAGGCAGTTGTGACGCGCCAGTTGGTTGAGGCAAACACAGGCCGAACAGCAAAGACATTCACGGCCTACCAGGCTTTTCCGCGAAATGCAGGCCCTGGGCAAGAATCGCAGCTTCATACACAGACAGTTGGGAGGCCCAACCGAACGAGGCCCAGCAGCTGCATCGGAGGCACAGCCTCCTGGGTCCTACCGGAAGCTTCTGGCCAGAGGCCCAGGCCAGCCAGGCTGCCGGGGGAGGCAGGCTCTTTCCATATAGGAAAGAGCTTGCTGCCTGGAGGCTCGTTCAGGCACTTGCCAGATGCTGTTGCAGCGCTGCTGGAGCGATTGCTCGCGGGCTGCTTAGCGCTAAGGGCAAGGTGCTGCACATGTGCGGTCGTGCAGGAAGCAGGGCGCTGCTGAGGGCAGCGCCATAGCCCAGAATCCATAGCTGGATGGGCTAGGAGTACAGTGAGGCGCAGGGGTGGTCTTCGGGTGTACAGAGGGAAGACGTGGGTGTAAGTCAGGGGAGAGAGAGAAGGATGATGATGATGATGATGTGAGGGCACATACCTGGTATTGGCGATGGTCTGCATTGGGCGACATCTTCAAGTACTTCATGGGCTGCTGACGTCAACAGTTGCATTGTCAATTAGTAGGCAGATTGTAGCTGTGTAGGAAGTAGGCTGGGCGCCGAGCGCCAAGTAGGGAGAAGGGACTGGACTCTTATGTTGGTGGTGGCGAGAGCAAGCTCTCGTTGACATTGGTTTTCAGTGTTACGAATCGCCATTGGTGTCATATTGGCGCAATGCTGCTTTCTGGACACTGAGATACTATCTGGCTTTCAATGTGATTGCGCACCGTGGATATTGTCATCTCGCTGTTGCTCAGTTTCCTTGCAATGGACCCAAAAAAAGAAAAAAAGAAAGAAAATGCTTCCAATAGGGCAAAGTGGCATTGCTGTCATCAACAGGGCAGATCAGAAGAAGCTCAGATGTGTAAATCATAAATATGGGTCTCGCAGTGGTCGCACACTCAGATGTGTAATACATTGGCCTCCCTTCTCCACTGCACAACATTCTAAACGTACCTGGATATCTCTTTGGTCCCAATACATTCAAAACTTTCGATCAGTCAGAATGTATCCGGTGCCAAATTACTGTCCAGATACACGTCAAAATGTTGAGTAGTCTAGCAAGGCCCTATGTTTCCTGCTGGTTAGTTTGGACAACTCTTCAACGACAGGCAATAGATAGCAAGCAGAACAAAAAAAGAGTGCTCAATGGACTTAGCTCGAACCCTAAACCGAAAGTTCGTGGTCCTTTTCCATAATTTATGCTTTGCTTTCAATGTCTCCAAAATGTTCAAGAAGTCCAAGGGCTCACCAAAAACTTGCAGTGACAAGGATTATATAATTGTAGCTTCTCATGTTATTTAAGACTTTTTTTTTTTTTTTTTTTTTTTTTTTTTAGAACAACCCGATCAGGTGCTAGGTGTGCTGATAAGAGCAGACACATCTAGCACCGTCGGGGAGGCTCCAACTATTGGTGGGGAGCAGCACCTGCTGGAAATCGGGTCCAGCGTCCCATTGGATACATCTTTGTGGTACATTGTTAAGACTCTTAGGGCAGGGCATACTCACACTAGGCCCTCAAAATGAAAAAAATCTCAAAATGAGCGGCCAGATTGAGTCCTTGTAAAAGAAGGACTCAATCTGGCCGCTAACTTTGTGATTTTGTGATTCTGAGTGCCTAGTGTGAGTATACTCTTGATCCACCACTACCTCCAAGACTCTTTTTACCGAGGAGGAGAAGAACTGCGCACCAAGCTTTGCCGAAGCTCCACGGCGACTTTTTTTGGCTGGTGCTGCCAACTCCGGTGGGCCCCGGGCCCCAAAGAATGCGGTATAGGTTGTAGCGCATTACTAGGAGGTTCCTGAGTTTGCCTGTGAAAGGTAGTGGTGGTTTAAACCACCAGTACCTTTCTCAGCTATGGATGCTGAGGCAAAAATGATAAAATCGCTGTGCGCGCCAAAAAAAAGGAACCAGTGTGGGGCTGCTTGAAAGGCACTGGTGCTCTAAGATTTTTTTTTTTTTTTTTTTTTTTTTTCAAGCATCCCGTTGGGATGCATTTGATGGTAATTTGTAAGTTCTCATCTCACTGATGGCATCCGTTGTAGGATAAAAACTTACAAATTACCATCAAATGCATCCCATAAGGTTCTTTCTTGGGATGCATTTGATGGTAATTTGTAAGTTCTCATCTCACAGTTGGCATCCCTTGAGGCTTGAGGTGAGGAGCTAGATCCTCTTCTGACAGACAGCCTGTTTTCTCTCCATCCCAAATATGGCCCACTCTCTATGCTCCGTGATTAATCCATGATATCCATCTCCTTCCCCGTGGCTTGAGAGAGAGTGGGTGATCACTTTCCTCTCTCACCCAAGGATTCCCAAAGAGGGGTTGTCTCAAGACTTCCAGGGGGGCTGACTTCATTAGAAGCAGTCCCTCTTCGTTGGTTTCTCCGGCCTGTGTATCCTTTTTCTTTCTTTTTTTTCCCCCCTTTTTTCCAACACTGCCTTCTACCACTCCTCTCAGGAGCATAGCAGCAATTGGGAATGGTCAATGGATTTCCATATGGGATCACATCATTCACAGTTACGCCACCAGTACACTGCCATACATCGGCCGCAGTGTGACGCCCAAACTCACGCCCAGCGTGACTTCGTGTTTCGCAGTGGGAGTGGGCCTGGAAGTGCGTAAAAGGGGTGTGCCAAGGATTTTAGGAAAGTGGGGGTGGATTCCCAGGTCGGAACTGAGATGTCCTGTGTCAAATTTCAAGGACAGAAGTGCACGTGGTTAAGCGAGGGACCAGGTTTTCTGTTTTACCCTTCTCAGAACCGGGCGGCTAGTTTCGCCGGCCTCGTCGCCTGGGGCGGGTTCGTACTCTGTGTACAGAGGGAACACAATCGGTGTCTCTCTATGTAAACACTTGTCGTCGATGGGTTTCGCAGATCTCGGAGTCTGACGTGGATGGCCTCAGCCGGAGATTGTTCTCGACGCTCAGCTTCGGAACGGTTCGTCTGACAAATCCTGCGGCTCGATAGGTGTAGTACTGCTGGCACTCAGAGCACGGCCTTCGAGGCTAGTAGGGGGCTATTGCATCCCAAGGGAAGACCGTTAGATTGTGATAAGGGAGAACGAGATAGAATGGAGGGAAGTTAGTTTCAATGGTGACGAATCCCGGTTTCACGTAGTACTGGTGGTTGCGGGTGTCGGGGTAATCCGGGATTCGAGGATTTTGTCCTATGGCCCTCTGGAAGTCCCATGCACACAACCCATCGTTCTCAGTTTGGCAGGGATAGGCCGAAAGCCTCGAGTTCGATCGACGGAAGAGGTGTTCATTTTCCCAATATTCTCGGTACTCGGGGTCCCTCAGACAGTCACGGCCGTGACCCAGAATGGCCTACCGAAGTCCATACTTTGCAAAAAAGACTTAATTCATTCTTCCGTGCGTGCAAGATGCGATCGGATTGGAGACAGATCATGTAGACATGCGTATATGTAATGATGACCTTTCCGTAGTCATTCGTATACGTGCGTGCACATGATCGCCTTCCAACAGAGGTTGAACCACTCGTTATGCATACATCTAATCTACTCCTGGTCTTACTTCGAACAAACGATACCCGTAGACCTAATGCAAATCAGACAACCGTTCGATGCAAAATACATCCTCCTATGAGCAGAAGGACAAGATAAGGAATAATTTTCTCACGCAACGTGAGGCAAAGCGTTTGGATCATGCATAGGGAAGATCCAACCCATATATATGCGCATCTGTCTCCGAACAGGCTGTAAGACTACCCATTATGCACGCATCTATTCTTTCCCAGGTTTATTCAATGAAACGACATCTACGGATTTAATGCAAAACTAGACAATCCGATCGACGCGACGTGCACAAAAATACGGGTGCGCAAGAGAAATCAGCAAGATGCCCATACCACACCCCCTGATTCAGCAATCGACAACATCCATTCTTTCAAAGCAATCAAACGATCAATCGATTTTGGCAACCATCATACATCCTGTATCGTAAAGAAGAGATGAGGGAGAAAGATACAATCCACACATCAAGCGAAGAAAAGAGAAATCCGAGATTACCGCAAACGAAGATGGTCAGAACCAAAATCAAAATTATACAGAGGATGCGAAGAGATAACCCCACTTTAACCTCTCTCTCTCTCTCTCTCTCTCTCTCTCTCTCTCTCTCTCTCTCTCTCCTGTCTCTTATACACATCTAGATGTGTATAAGAGACAGGTCTCTCTCTCTCTCTCTCTCTCTCTCTCTCTCTCTCTCTCTCTCTCTCTCTCTCTCTCTCTCTCTCTCTCTCTCTCTCTCTCATCGTTTCTCCGATGCGGGCAGTCTGTCGTCGTGCACCTGCCAACAGCCCGAAGTTGTCACCCCGCTTAGTCCGAGCATGTAAGCCAGGTTCCCCCGTGTGCCACAGTCCGTCACGGTCACATGTCAACCCCGCATACGCAGCACCAGCCCGTCGGATCGCCCAACTCCCTACTCAGCGCCTCGTCTCTGCTCGTTAGCCGATCCTCTCGACCACGCTAACTCCCAAATGTAGATTACATAACGAATTAGTCGCGCTTGCAAAATTTATAGCACTCGGTATTTGTGCGAGATAATTCCGGATTCCGCTGAAGCAGGAGAAAGAGAGAAGGAGGGAGTGCCTACAGATGCATGATTGGGCTGTGGCGTGGGGGCCATAGCCACTCTCCACGCATCGATCCAGTCATGCATCTTCTCGGCCAATGAGATAGACAGAAGAGAGATGCACTTTTTGCGCGGAAGGAAATCAAGAGGGAGAGGATTATAGTTACACCCGAGCTTGCCAAGAAGGAGCAAGAAGAGATTACAGTTGCGATTAGAATTTAGGCGCGGAGGGAATAGAGCACAGGACAGGACACGGCAAAACGCGTGCGAGTAAGGAGCATTGTGCAGTTACAGCGGCAAAGACCGGTGACAAATTACGATGTCCCCAATTCCTAGCCCAATTAAAGTCCTAATTCTCGTATTTCAAAATTCAAAAAGATTTATCCCGCGTGATGATCGCACCAAAGTTCCCTTCCCCACTTTTAGCAGAACAAGAAAGAAGCTACGACAACAGTTATTTCCGCGCTCGCTAAGGCGCGGCCCAACTACCAACCGCCATGGGACCGAGCTTTCGCAAAAAGACGGGGGCACTTGTGCAATTGGGTCGGCCCCTCTTTTCATCCCCCAAAATATAGTCGCGCAGAAAGTCGCGCGTTTCAGAAAGTAGTTCGTCACAGCAGGCCCCTCGCCGCAATTTTTGGAGGCCGGAAACACAACAAAGGCCATTGATGAAATTCATCAACTGCGTCCCCGACCTGAAAGTTGCCGAGTAGGCAATAAGCTTATTTTCTGCAAGGCTGGGGTCGTGTACTGGCGGTTTATAGGGTGGGATACCGGACATGCCATACTGCACCACCTAACACCAAAGCGGTAAATCGGTGGACCAGGGCTCGCTGCTGCAGTGAGGGAAGATTTTCACAATTTCTCATAGACAACATACTGTCATTTACTGGCCACCAAATCACATTGGGAAATGGTGGCGGTTTTGGGGCTTGTGAAGGGAGAGGGGATTGAAGAAGCAGGTGGGGAGAGGTGGGTATTCCTCTCCCCACCTTCTGCCCTCCCTCGGCTCCCCTCTCCCCACATTTCCCCCTCCCTCCTTACCCTTCGTGGAAATGGATTGAAAGTTTTTAAAGAGAGAGAGAGAGAGAGAGAGAGAGAGAGAGAGAGAGAGAGAGAGCAGACACACACACACACACACACACACACACACTGATATGGAAATGGAGATGGGGGGGAGTCTAAATTGCCTGAAGTCAATGTCTCTGGTCCACTGACAGGCACGGAACTGCAGTCAAGCAATGGGCGGGAAAAAAGGGCAATAGTTTGAATTGAAACTGGTCCCGCCCTTCACTTCACGTCCTGTTCCCAGGCCCGTTTGGCCTAGCACCTGGTCCAGCTTCTTTGGGTCACGCGTTAAACAGGCAGTACATGGCCCCAGCCTTGCTGAAAAGAAAACTCGTCGCCTACGAAATTTTCGGAGGCCCAGCGCCTTAGATAAATTGAATCGGCGGCGGGCGGCCTCTGAAAATGGCCCGCGGCCAATAGCTGGATGTACTGGTGGTTTAAGCCAAATGGCTATCCAAAAACAATGTTTTGTGCAGTTTCAAGTTCCGAGCTGCACTTTTTTAACAGGCCGAAACTGGGTAAAGACTTTGTATAAGGAACACTGGACCCAATTTCCAGCAGGTGCTGCTCCCCACCCATAGATTGGAGCCAGCTGGCGGTCCGCTAGTGGTGGGGGCTAGTATCGCCTCCATTAGCACCCTCGGCTGCATTAAAAAAAGAAAAAAGAAAAAGAAAGGATCTGCAGTTTCAATTTTGGGCCACATTTTTTTGCGACCTGCAGTTACGTTTTCCAGTGCCCAAACTGAAACGGCACCTTTTTTTTTAATCTTTTCTTTCAAGTTATCCCTTTTTTTTTGGGAAAAAAAAGAAAAAAGGGTGATGGCCTTGAGATATCGTCGTCAAACTGACCTGACCGGCCAGTAAGTAATTCAGAATAATTGTAGTATTTCACTCATCTGCTTCCAGTGGAGTTCGAACTCAGCACCTGGTCTGTATTCCAACCATTCGTTCAGGCGAGGTGGTGAGGAATTGTAGTATTTCACTCATCTGCTTCCCGTGGAGTTCGAACTTACCACCTGGTCTGTATTTATTTCAACACTTCAGGAAATGTAGAATTTCACTCATCTGCTTCCAGTGGAGTTCGAACTCAGCACCTGGTCTGTATTTCAACAGTTCGGGTGTATACCAACTGAGTTAGGCCAGTTGTTGGTACTTTCAAGTTATCCCTAATAATTAATTATTTAATATTTTAGTTATTAATTAGTAATTACCGACTATATGAACAGGACAGTCCCCACTGACCTCAATGTTTTCAGCTCCATATTGTTGCTCCGCTGCATCTTCTGCCATCCCAATGCAGCCGTACTCAAGAGGTGTATAGACTGTTGCAGGGACCTGCATTGCTTGTGTTTATCCACTCACACACAGCCCAACACAAAAGCCCTCGCATGTACACATCCATAGACACACACACAGACAGTTGTGTGTGTGGTCAGTGCTTTCTTGTTACGTAAGTCTTTTGGGTTGTGAACTTGTGGTGCAATTAATTTTGTGTGTGTGTTGTGTAATTGCCATTTGTTAAGTATGTCGCCTTTTGCCCTCCATCCAGAAGTGCCCCGTAAACCGCCGGCAGAGAGGGAGAAGAGGACAACAAACAAGGGGCTGTGACAAACTGTTATATTATAACATTGCTGTGCCTCTAGTGCCAGCGACGTGTCTGGGGTGTATTTTTTGGCTGCTATAGACCTTTCTTTGTTTCGCGGGTGTTTTGCTGGCTTGTGATGGGGTGTGAACTGACAGTAGAGTTTTCCATCTGGTGCGGGTGAGTGATAGTCTGCTTTGATTTCGTAACAGGTACCTTGAGGGCAGTAGTTGGTGCCCACCTCAGGGTATCAGTTGTCGGGCAGTCATTGATGCTTAACCACAACCAGGGTTAAGGTGGATTATCAATTTATCACTGACAGTGTAATCAGTTAGGGGATTCTGCAAACAAACGAGGGGCTGTGACAAACTGTTTCGTCAGAATTTCACCGACTCATCAGGAGGCTGAACCCATACATATATACCGTCATATATATATATATCGTCAAATAGAACTGCCCGGTAAACCGTAGGCAGAGAGGGAGAAGAGGACAACAAACGAGGGGCTGTGACAAACTGTTTCGTCGGAGTTTCACCGACTCATATATATATATATATATATATTGGTGCAAGTGTGCAGCTTCGACGGCAGACGGGTGTGTGGGCACTTGGTGCTTAAGCACACAAACGTGGCCAACCTTGTCCGGACTAGTGTCTGGACCGGTCTGGACTGTCCGGTGATCCGGATATCACCGGACACCCGGACATCACCGGACCCCGACAGTCCGCACCTGTGTCAGGGGGTACAAAATGTCCGGACCAAAAAAGAAAAAAAAAGAAAAAAAAAAAGGGGGAGGGGTGGGTGAGTGGGTTGGGATGTTGGCAGGCACTCACCTGCTTTGCACTTTGTAGTTCAGGCAGCAGAGCACCTGTCTTGCGGCAAATCAACAAGCACATTCAACTAGAAGCAGACATGCAGAGTTGCAAACAGTGCAAAGCAGGCACAAGACTAAAGAAACAGAAAAAAGAAAGAAAAAAAAAGTATGATTAACTTTGAAGTTTGAACTTTGAATTAAGTAATTTAAGTTCATAACTTCATACAACTTGAAGTTAGAACCTCACAGTTCAATTCAGAACGTCAGAGTCGTCAGGCTGGCAGCACTGTCAGTGCTCTTCTCTCTCTCTCTCTCTCTCTCTCTCTCTCTCTCTCTCTCTCTCTCTCTCTCTCTCTCTCTCTCTCTCTCTCTCTCTCTCTCTCCCCCCAACGGGCAGCAGTGGCGGGCAGCACATCACCCGCCACCCAAAAAACCTGCAGTGTCTTGTGTCCGGACCTCTAGGCCCTGTCCGGTGGGGTGAAACGACACTGAAAAATCACCCAGTTATTTTTTGAGGGGCGGCCAGGGCCCGAGACACGTCCTGGGCTGGCTCTTTTTTTTTTTTAATTTTTGCCTTGGGGGCCTCCATCCGGACATCATGGACTGGACACCAGACCGGGACATGTTGTTCCGGACTGTCTGGAACCCGGTCCGGACGTCCGGTCGGTTACCATGTCGGCAACCTCGTTTGTATATGGCTGATGTAAGCATCACACCTGTTGCAGGGCTCAGCGACCCAGCGACCTTCTCTGTTGTCACTGCTCTTAACACACGTTAGCAAGCAACAGCAACATCGAATCTGATGTCCGCAACGTGGCGATAATTTCTGCAGTACTACTGACCTGTGTGTGCACCCTGGGGTGCTGCCCCCTTCGGCACTTGCACACCTGGCAGCTGCCTTGGGAACGGGCCTGGCTGATTTCCGCTCCCTGCATTCGGTCCCCCTACTACTACCACCTTGCTTCCACCCACCCGTTGTCCCGGCACCTAAACACAATTTCTTGCTCTTTCTCCAGTCGCAATGATGCACCCTCCGACCATTTCTGGAGCCTCCTGGTGATGGCAACCTTCTCGCAGGGGGCGACCCATCATCAGATTGGAAAACAAGGCCGGATTTGGACTTCTCACGCCACATGCAATCCCGGCCAGAAGTCAGATATTTTTCTTCTTCAAATTCTTGCACCTTCTTTGACCCACCTGTTTTTTTTTTTTTTTTTCCGGCAGGGGTTCTCCCCTTCCCTGTCAAGCAGACAGATAGCCTACCCAAAACTTTTTAATTTTTTTTTCCCCTTTTTTCGGAAATTTTTCCTACTTAAAACTTGAGTCTCAAAACTTTGAAATTTGAACTCGCAGACAGAGAGCTGGCAAACGCAATGGCATGATCAGGAAAAGGGAGAAGTAGGAGAACAGACTCTCCTCCCCATACTAACCTCACAATAGTCCGTGAATTCCTTGCCCCCCCCGAACAGCCGCTTTGCGAGCAATGTCCCTGTTTTTATTGCGACGGCCGCAAGCTCCTGCTTCCCTTCGAGAACATCTCCGACTGCATAGATATGTTTCACATTTGTCTGCAGCACAGAAGCTGGCAGAATGTGACTTTCTGGATGTCAAATGTGTGGCAATCATGTACACGGGTGGACGGAACAGACATAACATAAGATACTGTGTACTGACCCCCCTACCAACAGCAGCCTGCAAAATACTACCAAAAAAAGCATTAGTCATCCAAATGAAGAAAAATTTTCCAGCCATAATGGGGAGAGCGCTGAGGAACTCTTGTACTTCAAGAGCCTGTGCACTCAATTCTGCACTCTGGACATTCGGCTTACTGCGAATTCGTGAGACAGGACGAGCATGCCGGAAAAGGACAAGTGAGGGGCAAACGGCTTGCCAGCGGAACAGGAAATGGGTCTGGGTCCCCAGAATGGAAAGAAGGTATGGCCATATGTCTACCGTCTTCACCCGAATATAATGCCCGGTTATTATAGCCATATTTGCGGCCACTTTCTGTCCAGATGCAGCAATAATGACCGGGCGTTCTATTCAGGTGAATAGGGTAGTGTGAGGGCCCCGAGAGCCTCCCAGCACGCAGCAGAGGGCCAGTTCTCGGGCTAGAAAAAGTGAAGGCCCAGTCAGGCCTAGACACGGACCTGATAGGGCACAGCCATAATTGGAAGACTTAAACCACCAGTACTTGGCCCAGCTATCGGCCGCGGGAAATAATAGAGTAGAAACGTTTCTAGTCGGATGAATTTAGGCACTCCTGTAGTGGCCTGTACGTTTCCTAAAATTGTGGCGCGTTAAGGGGCACCACTCTAGGAAGTACTGGTGGTTTAAGGAAGGCAATGCTTACTGGGTGGACAGGGACCCGGGTCTAATATTTAACGAAAAGACGGGGGCAGGTCAAAACATCATTCTGGATGTAGGATGCCGCCGGGAGGCCAGGGCTCTAAGTCAAGCAGCGCTAGGAGGAGAGAGCAGCACCTGGCATCCCAGCAAGCCCCAGCCATAGCTGGGCTGCCATAGCCTTGGGGTGCCCAAGGGGTAGAAGAAGGGTGGTGCTAGAAGGGAAGATCCATGGAGGAAGGGTGATGGAAGACACAAGAGAAAGAAGAGAAGTGTTATGATACTGGCCAATTTCGAATGCAAAAAGAAATGAATGAGCTTGAGAGGAGAGAGAGGGAAAGAAGAAGAAAAAGAAGAAAGAAAGAAGAAGACGATGATGTACACCAGCATAGACCAATGATAATGCTCTTCTTCTTCGCCAACCACTCTCCTCCTCCTTATCTCCTCCCCTCTTATTCAATCAAGAAATAATAATAGTAATGTTGAATGGCTGAACCAGAATCAATGTCCGAATCCCTCTTCTACTGCAGGCATCACATGAGGTCCACCATAGCCATGGCTGCTCTTCTTCCTCCTCCTTCCAAGGCCGAGGCTGTGACGGAATACCAGGGCATCGCCCTACTGTCCAAAGGACGATACAAAGCAGCTATGGCTGCTCTAGTTCAGGCCGCCATGCCTGACTCTGCCTCGAAGCTTCTTGGTGTAGCTCTACCCCAACTGGGGCCTTCCTGCTGCAGCGCCCACCAATGTGATGAAAATGGCGACCACCATAGCCAGGTAAGTACCTCTGGCGCTCCCCCTTCCTAGTCCTGGTCTTCTTCCTCCTCCGTGTCCTTGCTCCTTCCCCAGCAGCGCTGCTCCAAGCTAGCGTTCCAACCAGTGTGTCGCCAAACTTGCACACCGACAATGAGGAGGAGCACCTTGCTCCTCCTGGAGATATAGCGGCCTGCTAGCCTCTTGGCGAGTGACTTCCTAGGCCGCGCGGCCTCCAAGCAACCGATACCTCCTCCCTTTCGGAGGGAAACATCATTGCAGACTCTGATATTGCCCGTACAGGCCCTAGACTCAGACTGGTTGGACTGGTACCCGCCTAGACCTAGCCCACAACTACTAGGCCTCTAAAAATGCCAACTTTTGTCTTCTTCTGCTCGGCCTCGAGTACCCGACACATCTACCTCTACCTGGTGTGGTACCGACCTACCTGCTACATGGGTGTTTTCCGCTGCTTCAAGTGTGGCGGGCCTCTTTCCCCGCCACTTGAGTGTCTTCCCCGCTGCAATCCTCAATATCACGGCCACAGGTAAGTACCAGCCCTTCGGGCCCTCTGAACGAACAAGTGCCCTTGCAGGTCACACACACGCTCAAGCCGGCAAGCACTCAGACATGCATGCAGACCAGCAAGCATGCACACACACAGACTTAGAGAACTCAGCAACAAGTGGGAAACTCAGCAAGGCATTCATTCCATGAGCAACACTCAGAAATCAGCTGTGTGCTTCAGTCCGTGTTTGGCAGGTCATTACAGAAAGAAGAAATAGACAAGTTTGAACCAGTGTCATCTCCCTCTCCTCTTCCCCAGCTCATGTTTTTCAATGGGATCCTCCCCTTCCAATATGATCAATTAAATACAATAATAAATGAATGAGTGAACAAGGGCCATGTTAGAGTAATCCCCCTTGCTGTCAGCAGCCAAAGAGATTCCTTTTAGAATCACTCTTCTGTCTCTCCTCCCTTGGTAGCAAACTAGCTATGACGAACATCCCTGCAACCAGCAGTTGTTCAAAGGACAACCCAACTACTAATGTGCCTCTCCTGACTCATGCCACCATAGCCATACTCCCGGATGAAGTCCGAGACCCGCCGTTACAACCACAGGGGACTTCTAGATGGAGCGCCAAGCAAGGAACTGGAGATGAAGGCTCACCATAGCCAAAGGTAACTCTTCATGCCGGTTCCCTCCTTCCTCTCCCTCAACCTCTACTCTCTTCCTCCTCCCTTCACCATAGCCTAGCTTGAGGCATTTCCCCCTCTACCTCCACAACCTAGGCCTACAAGCTTCTACTACTACCTCCTTAGCCATAGAGGTCTTCCTCTTCACCCTCCAGCTTCACCGCTTCAGCCAGAGCTCCGCCTAACTCACCTTCTGGGTGGAGTGGCAGGATGAGTGCCAGCCAAATGTCCCAGCCTACTCATCGCACCTAATGATATACTCTTCGACTCCCAGCCTCCATCCCTTCCCTGGCCAGAAACTACTGCCTCTACCGGTGCACTAGGCCTACTGGAATTGCCCGAGTTTTGGCGGGGACATCATTGTCGAGCCGAAGGTTTTCGTGAGCGCCGAGGTTAGCGCTAATTCTGCGCTCCGTCGCCCGACAACTACCAGCTCCCACCCTTGGGCCACACGGACGGGAGTCAGCATCACGCCAAATGCGGTAATCTTCGAGACAGCGCTTTTTCGAATCTCGGCGGGAAACACGAGAGGGCGCCACGCCTTCGGGTGTGGTGAAGAAAATGCCATAACCAAGATAGCACCATCATCATCACAGACGAAGCGCTCGAAAGACACGACAACGAACCTCAAAGAAGGGTGCGCGGAAAGGCGGGGAAAGACTGGAAAAGGTCAACTCTCTTGAGAGCAAGCTGGGAATCAAGGAAGAAAAGGAAAGAAGTGGAGGGGAAGAGTGGCAAAGGAGGGAAAGCCCATTAAGGAAAGGACAGAAACGGACAAGAGGGATAAAAGACGGGAATCCATACGCGGAGGATCGAGGGAGTAAAGGTGAAGAAAGAGAAGGAAGAAACCCACACACAAGACACCAGGAAGACGCAAGGCACAGAGAGGACACCAGAGGAACTTGCGAGGAAGACTAACACGGAAGCGGCTCAATCAAGAGAAACGACACCGAAGAGGAGAATCGGGAAGATCGTTTTCAAGTAACTCCAAAAATGTGTCGAAGGTGAAACCAACCCGGTTAACTCGCGCCCAAAGCAAAAGGTAAGTCGCAACCTCACTGCCTTGCCGGGAGTGGTTTATCGAGCCGACCCTACTGCCGGTTTCATCCGCAACAATAATCAAGTGCTCGCCGAAGACGGCCAAGACAGACATCACGGAGGACACAACGGAGGCAAGCCTTAAACAGGATAGTCCGACTCTGAGTCATCGAACAGCGAAATCTTTCAGATTTCACAAGCGGAAGAGTAGCAAGAGTAACAGCAATCAGTGCCTCCGTCGAAAGCGACCATGACAAACGTCGTGGAGAGAAACCTAATTCGGGAAACCTTCCCCTTTAGAATGCGTAACTCAGTCCTCTAGATTGTGTAAGACCTTGGAGATCCCGCAATAGCTGCACAAAAGTTGAAACGACAGGGGGAGAGACGAGAAGGGAACAGGGAAGGAAGCAGCAAAGAAGGGAAATAAGGAGTCGCAACAGCGGAGAACCTTAGAGGGGTTCGCTCCACTAATAACAGGACAGAAAGAACACATAGTCCCTACTCCCACACCCTACCACTTTCCCCCACACATAGTCTCTCACATTAACTATCCACCTGGCTGAAGGACCGGAATGAACGGAGTACCCTAAGCCTTTTACTGCCTTTCATTATCAACCTTATTATTATTATTATTATTATTACTATTATTATTATTATTATTAATTTATTATTCCTTTTCTAAGAATATTTCAACTTTCAAGATTTATTTGACATCAATATTATTGTCATTAATAAGTTTATCACTACCATTATTTCATCGCCCCCGTTACTATTAATATTAATACTGTTACTAATACTTACTATCGCATTTATTTTACTTTCGTTACCGCTACACTCCTCTAAATTTAAACATGAACCATCCTTGGGAGGGCTTCCACCTACCTCGCCCCCTTACCCATCACGATTTCCGAATCTGAAACTCCCCAAGTGGAGCAGTGGTAGGTCCTTCCTTTTTCCAATCCCTTCTCGGAGACAGAAAATCCCGACCCCAAGCGGGGTAGGAAAATGCTGGCTGAATTTCTCTGATCTTCATCTACCTAGACCCAAACCCAACTCCCCCCGTTGGGACAGCGAAATTGACTCCAGATCAACACCTACTGTGCTCTCAGGGACTTCACTTCTCACCACCCTTTCGGAGAACAGATCCGGCTCTATTCCCAACAATAGCCATCACCTCAACATCATCCACTCGCCCTCAATAAGCCACTTGACACATTAGCGCCTCTTTGTCCCCCGCCAGTCCCACAAACCTGCACAAAGCACAAGCAAATGCCAAATAGGGCAGGTCAGGCAGGTCATTGAGGAAGGAAGGAGGGAATCAGTGGGGTCCGTCTAAGAAGGAAAGAGGAAGACAAGGAGGAAAAGAATGGCGAAGGAAGGACTGGGTATAAAAACCCAGAACTGGTTGGCAGAGAAGACAAAGGTGAGGATGACCAAAAGAACGGAGGTAGTCGATGTGAGAAATGGAATAAAAGAGGAAGTGGTGATATGGGAATACCCAAGGGAATCACTGCCGTCGCTGGATGATTTCTACTCCAAACATGCAGTCCTTGTCACCTTCTCCAAAAAAAGCCAGGAACTCAATAGAGCAGAGACGTTGAAGTGGTTGTGGGAAAAGCTCAGGAACATGGAACCAATCCCAGGAACGAAACCGAAAGTAACATTCCACAGCAGGGGTAGGAACACAATAATGGTTGTTTGCAAGGATGAAAAACAGGCCGAATTTCTCAGGAACAAATCCTTCACCTGTAATTCGTCCGTAGTCACAGTTTACCCTTGGACGCCAGCCAAGGCAACGTAGGCTTCTCCTTCCAGGTACCGGCATCAA
The DNA here is from genome assembly GCA_003427395.1 of Chara braunii. Taxonomy (NCBI): domain Eukaryota; kingdom Viridiplantae; phylum Streptophyta; class Charophyceae; order Charales; family Characeae; genus Chara; species Chara braunii. The sequence goes on along the minus strand of BFEA01000541.1, from coordinate 278,159 downwards.
CTAATGCAGAAATACTTTTGGATCCAGTTCGACGGGATAAGGGAGGGACTGCACGGAGCAATCAAGGCGAGACTCCAGGAGGAGTACGAACAGTTCCCAATCATAGATTGGATCATGCCCACACCGGACTTCCTGATACCACAACACGACACCATGATGGCATGTCTAAACACCCAAGGCGCAGTACCACCGCAACTGCCAGAATTCTGGCACTTTGCTATGAGAGACCAAACAGTGAAGGTCGAAGTCTCTACCAAAAACAATCCGGTATGCTTCAAGTGCAGGAAGAGAGGACACATGGGAACGGACCCAAGATGCCCAAAGAACGCAGATTTAGCAAGGACACAAATCGTTGAAGCCAACCAGCGTTGAAGAGGTAGAGGGGGAGCCCGGGTTCTGGTTCGTAGGGACGCCAAATATATCGGATGGGCAATCTGGAGAATCTAGATTGGGTTTGGGTGCTGGAGGGGGAACCCTCTCAAAGACCGGACATCTATCCACCTTCAGGCAGCAGCTGGCAAACCAAGAACGGGGGCCGAAAATCTCCCAAAATTTTCACAACAGACCAGGTTCTAAACAAGCAAAAAGTGCAGGAAGAGAGGAGACTGAGAGACCTCCAAATGGACCTAGATGAAACAGGAGAACTGGCAGAAAGAAGATGGACAGAAGTGGTCAAAGAAGCAAAGGCTAACAAAATGCAGACAGACTCAACAGGGAACAACGCAACAGACAACACAACGATACAATACATGCGCAAGGGGAACTCCAAAATGGGGCAAAGAAAGGAAACCACTGCAGACCAAGAGGGCACACAGGATCAGGATGTGGAAATGACAGAGGACAAAAGAACTGGGGTAAAAAGGAAAGGAGAGGACATCTCAAAAGAGGAAGCTACGAGAAGGAAAGCAGGGGAGGATTATCAATGCGGACAGGAGGAAGAGGAATGGGAGAGCAAACCCATCGAGAAGATCAAGGAATATATCCAAGCAATGAAGGCAAAGAGGGCAAGCATGTTTGAATTACATATGGCCTATGTGAGGGAGGAGGAGAGGGCAAAAGGAGAAGAGATCCCACTCTCAACAAACCTCTATGAGCCTCTGAATGAGGAAGAAGAAATGGCTGAATACTACGCCGAACAATACTGCAAAATCAAGAAAGATCAGACAAAGAGACAAAAGGCAAGAGAGGGGGGAGAAGAACAAAGAGAAGAAGGGGCGTGGACGGAGGACAGGTACAAGATGCCTGAACTACCAGAGACCTACAACAAAAAGAAGAAAGCGGACGAAAAGAGGAAAGGGAACCCGAAAGGAGACAAAGGGAAGGGAACCCGAAAGGAGACAAAGGGAAGGGAACCAGGGAACAAGGAAAGAACGCAAAGGGCCAGAGGGGAGATGGTAAGAAGAAGAACAGGCCACAAATGCAACAAGAACAAGGGGAACAAATCAATGAACGAGAATCACTGTTGCTACAGTTCGAAGTCTTGGAAGCACAAGCCCAAAAACCGCCAGACTTGAACGAAGAAATGAGGCTGGTGGGATCTCTGAACGAATGCACACAGACCGAATTTTGGAACAGGACAGTAGCAACAAGCAAGATGATCCTGCCCTCAAGAACAATTTTGGCTACGAGGTTCGACGAGCTGATAGAAGAATGGCAAATCGGCACAGCAGCCAATTTCGCCCTCCCCAGACTGGAGAGTGGGCAAAGCATAAAGGAGAAGCTTGCGTCTGCAACCTCAGAAAAAGAACCAGCCAAAATTGGAATGTTAGGGGAAATACTGAGAGTGCCTGTTACCAATGGAAGGGAGACTGACGACAGGGAAGATACCTTGGATGTAAGACCAGTTGTGGCCATATACAGCCCAGGAGCTTCCTTGAAAGGCAGCCTCCAGTGGAGACCCTGGTGGCAGATCTCACAACTACCATATACGGCCCTTGGCACAAGCGTACTGCCAGAATTACCAGCGGCAAGTCTGGCAATCACCTTTGCCCTGAAAATACATAGGATGGGACAAAATGAATTGGGGGACAAACTGCTGGTCCTGCAGGAGGAAGGAGAAGAGGCGACTTTAAATAAGGTCCGCACCTTCTCCTTGATCACACCCAGGTCATTAGAACTGGTGAAGCAGAAACACCGAATCATAAACGAGAGAGGAGACAAAAATGATGGGGGGGGAAATGAATTTAAAAAGGTAAAGAAAAGAGTGGAACTAGACATAAGATCATGGAACGTTCACGGCTTGGCCACCATTTTGTCGTCTCCAACGAAATGGTTCAGTTTGACAGCTAACCTTAAATGGTTTGACAACGACCCTCCAAATATAGTCTGCATACAGGAAACACACCTTACTGACTCCGAAAAGCACAAAGCCACACAACACGAAATAGAGAGAAGGCTGAGACACGTATGGAGAGCGGAATGGGTAAGCAGCCCCAAATCAGCC
>BFEA01000541.1:203034-222078 GCA_003427395.1 Chara braunii | reverse complement strand
ACGCACGCTCCTCCCCATTATGGCTGGGAGGCCCGAGTGGGCGGCATTGATTGCTTCCCTGAGGAAGAATGTACCCCCTCTCGCCCCTGCCTAAGTTATCCTGTACTAACCTTGCCTGTCGATCTGTCTGATCCCAGCTTTGCTCCTCTCAGCTGTGAGGCCGTCGGGTGGATCTGCTATGCAAGAGCGTTCTGGAATTCTTTTGAACCTATTGAAATCTGTGTAAATCTATAACCATAATTACCTTGTTTCTGTCTAAGCCCTAAACCTTAAACCCTAAACTGTCGGACGTGATGTGGTCGTGATTTAGCGGATCCGAATCCATCAGGTAAAATTATGCTGTTCTTAAGCCCTGAACCCTAAACCTCTCTGAAGGCTGACCTCTATACACTAATGGTTCTTATTCGAACCTACTTCGTGGCTATCTTATCCAATAGTGAGGCATCAGCTACTGCTCTTGTTGAACCCTAAACCCTACTGTCCCCTTCGTCCTGAAGCCGAATTCCCTGTTGATTTATCCTTACTCTTCTGAGAGTACTGTGCTGGGTTTAAATCCTCCAAGCTGTTCTGTGATTTGGGATTTGGCTGCTGGTATGACTTGTGGGTGGAAATGTTGGGCCAGGATTTAGTGCATTAAGTATCTATGGCTTTGTACTTAGGGAAACGTACAAGTGTAGTGTGGTGCAGGAGGGTGGGATTTTTAATACGCTAAGCTACGGAGAGAACACATGTGGTGTGCATGATTCTGGGACGCTGTTAACGGTTTCAGAGTCTATTTGGACGGTCTGGGGGGCCTTTTCCCAGAGTGTAAGAGCTAGACCTTGGCCTTTGATGTGTGCTATTTTGCCCTTTGCTAGGTGATCTTCTTCGAATCTTTGTCTATGTTCTTTTGCTCTATATACCTCTATTTCTATTTTCCTTCTCACTTTGCGAGATCTGACCCAATATTCTGTTTCTACTTGTAGTTGTATCAGTCGCCAGGCTTCATTTATATGCATTGGTTGTTTGTCTATTGTTTCCTGACATCTTTTCCTCCAGATWGCCCATATTGTTGCTTTCCTAAGAATTTGAAAGAAGTTATTTTGTAGGGGGGACCAGTCTTCCGGGGTTGTAAACCCTAGTAGTAGGAGGGTCGGGCTTGTTGTGAACTCTGATGCTGTGACTGTGTACCAGATCTTTGCTATCTTTCTCCAGATCGTATTTATCTTGGAACAGTGGAGAAAGCAGTGAAACAGATTCTCTATTTGACCTTCTGGACAGTTGGTGCACAATTCTAGCATTGGGTTACGATCTTCCTTTCTTCTCCTGACATTTAGCCATTGGTTCAGGGGGACTGCTAGATATAGTATTAGCCATTGCAGGCTTCTAAATTTGGGGGGGTGAATCGCATTTATTTGATTCCAAGGTATCTGTTCTAGTTTCCCGGGGTCTACTTCCAAGTGCTTCCGCCAACGTTCCGGTATAATTGGTTCCGGGTCTGAAGATCTGCGTCGTAGTTGGTATCCTAGTCTCGTTGTGTACTAAAGCAGGTTGAATGTACGGTTTATGTTGGATGGGTTCTGTTTGAGGTTCCATGCCCATTCCGCTGGGTCCACTTCTAGGTCTTCTAGTGCAGTTTGGGGGTGGAATAGGGTGATTTGGTTGTTTTCTATTACTCTGATTTTTCTGAGGTAGTCTTCTCTGACTGATCCTTGTGATGCTGATTCTTTGCTGACTATGTTGACGTCCGTGCCTGGGTCCTCTATCTTGTGCATTGTGAAGGTATGCCAATTGTCTCTTCCTTCTATCCTTTCTGAGTAGTTAAGTGCGTGTTCGTAGGGTTGGATGTGTGTCATTATTGCCCAATCTCCTATATTCCACTGTTTTTCTTTTTGGAGGACAGGAACCATTCTGCTGGTATGGCATTTAACACTTGTTGTAGGTTTTGAGCTAAGTTGTGGGCTCCCTTGAGTCTGGTGCGGAGTTGTCTGACGTTCATCCAGTCTTTCTTGTCTTCGTCCCAGATATGTTTGACTTGCCAGATCCCTCTTTCTACCCAGGAACCCCATTTCGCGTCCTTTGTGGTGAGTGTGAATGGTGTTCCGCTGTTGGTAGCTATCAATTGGTTACAGAAGAGTGGTTGTCTACGTATCTCTTCTTTGGTGTGCGGGTGTCTGACTCTGGCTGTGAAGATTTCTTTCCATGCTTTGAGTATTGTTCTCCAGAAATTCAGTCTTGGTTCGCTTCCTGTCTGCTCTTGGTTTGGGGAACATTTTTTCATGGTCCATGACTTGCTCATTACCCAGAAGATACCGTCCATATTGCCTGGAGTGTTGTAGCCTGTGAGCTGTTGTATGGCCTCCAACGCCAGGGGTCTCCATGGGAGATTGGGGCTAGTTATTAGTTTTATGATCCATTTGGTCTGTAGTGATTTTATTTGGTCGCCAGGGTCTAATATGCCCAATCCTCCAAGATTTTTCTTCCTAGTTATGAATTGCCATGCTACCTTAGTGATGAAGTGTTGTCGGGCTGCGTCTCCTGTCCATAAATATGCTGACGCTTTTCTTTGCAACTCCTTCAGTTCTTTTTTATCAGGGGACCAGAAGGCTGCAACATACCACATCATTGAGAATATGGATGAGTTCAACATTAGTGCTCTTCCATATAGCGAGGTGTGTATCTTCCCCCACGCGCATAGTTTGTTAGTCATTTTGACTAGTAGACTAGGTGTCATTTTTGCCGCAGCACCGTGTTCTGACATTTGTATCCCAAGGACTCTGGTTGGGTCGTTGGGGTCTGACCAAGACATACCTTCAGGTGTGTTGGGCGGCAAGGCCAGGTTTTCTGGTGTTATCCACCAACCTACTGTTTTCTGCCAATTAATGCGCATTTCTGATGCCAGCTGGAACGCGCTCATGGCTYTGGTCAGAGCTTGGAAGGATGAGGAAGAAGCTCTTATCAGAACTGTGAGATCGTCTGCGAATAGGATTGTGGGGGGGATGTGATAAGWGCGTGYGTTTTCCTCTGTCTGATCAATGAGCCTATGGATGGAGGGATCTTTTCTTAGAAAKGATGCTATGGCTTCCATAATGAAGAGGAAGATTGGGGCTGCCAGAGGGTCTCCTTGTCTGACTGAACGGGACATCTTGTAAGTATTAGATATATGACCGTTCACCTGCACTGCTCCTAGGGCGTCATTATATAGGACCCTTACCCATTTCCTAAAATTGGGGCCTACTCCCATTGTTTCCATACACTGTTGTAGAAAGTCCCAGTTGACTTGGTCATAGGCTTTTTCAAAGTCAAAGAAAAGAATTGTTGCATTCATTTTTTTGTCTTTGATATACCTTACTGATTCAGCTAGGGTCATTACATTATCTAGGATGAATCTGCCCGGAATGAAACCTGTTTGGTCGATGTGAAAACAACTTTTGATGATCTTTCTTATCCTGTTGGCTAGTAGTTTGGCCAAGATTTTGTACGCTACTGTTAGAAGGGTGATTGGTCTGTAATTCTTTATGTCCGTGGGGTCCCCTTTCTTGTAAAGCAGCGTAACTATTTTTGTACTTAGAAAAGGACCTAAGCTTTCTTTGTCCCATGCTGACTGTATAAAATTGCCGAATTCTTCCCCTAATAGAGGCCAGTATGTTTGCCAGAATTCTTTGGAAAGACCATCTAGGCCTGGTGTTTTCCCTGGTTTCATGGTATCTAGGGCTTTTCTCAGTTCTTCACTAGTGATTGGTTGGTCCAGTTCTAAGGCTAAGGGGGTCGTAATTGTCTTGTCTAGGTGTTTGCAATTTTTTTCTCTAGCTTGTTGGACTGGCCATGGTGTGGGGTTTTCAGTTTTGGTGGAATAAAGATTTTTGTAGAAGGTTTTTTTGTTGGGTTGGATGTCAAACCTGCTCCCCCTCTTAGTTGTAGGATGGTTGAGTTTCTTCCTCTGGATTTGATTTTTTGAAAGAAAAACTTGGTCATTTTTTCACCTTCTTCCCATTCTTTGATCCTGGCTCTTAGTCTTAAGCCGTTTGCCTTCCACGCATTCCAGTTAGCTAGTTCTGTTCTGGTTCTGGATAGTAATTCCTCATAAAATGTAACACCTGAATTACTCCTAAGGTTTGTTTCCGCGAGATTAACTGCTGCTTCTAATTCCTTTATGCGCTGATTTCTTTTGGCTGCCAATTTTCTAGAGGTAGCTGAGGCTGCTTTGGAGAGGTTGGCCACTAAGGTATAGAAGTCTGCTTCCTCCCCCTCTGAATCTATGCAAGCCTGGACTAATTCTTCTCTCAATTCGCGTCTGTTTAGGATGGAGTTATTGATCTTGAAGAAGCCTGGTCCTCTTTGTAGTCCTGGGTCAAAGAGAAAATCAATGTATATAGAATTATGATCCAGTCCGCTGTTATAGGGAAGTTTCCCTACTCCTGTATTGATAATTGTTCCTCTTAGGGAGTCGGATAAGCTGAGCTCGTGATGTGCTGAGTTCTGTTTCTTTTCCTATATGTGAGTCTGTTTGCTTCTGGAAAGAGTGTTCTGAGAGGCTCTATAAGGTTTCTTTCTAGTATTAAAGCGTGTAATATCTGGGCTTCAGATTGAAGTGTAGTTTCTCTATCCCTTTGTGAGCTTGAAAGTCTGTCCCTGGCCGGGTCTAGCGTGGTGTTCCAATCACCAGTTAGAATTATATGCTTATTCACATCGCACTTATTTGTTAAGTTCTGTATGAATGTCTGTCTTTGTGGGAAGTCATTTGGTGCGTAAACATTTATTAATTGGAATGCTTCCTCTTTGTAGTTGAAGTGGAGTTCTGTCCATCTACCGTTCTCTACGTCATGTTTACTTTCTACTGTCTTGATTAAGTTGGCTGCTCTCGAGTTTTGGTGGAGCAGGATTGCTGTTCCTGCTGAACCCACTCTCGGGGAGGGGGCCCAGATGCCTATGCGTACGTATTTTAGCCTGGCTACAATTCTGTTGGTTATTGCTTTATGTTCTGGGGACTCGGTTAAGTGTGTTTCTTGTAGACATACTATATCGGGCGGGTTCTTAGTAAACCAGTTTAAGTAGCTCATCATGTTGTCCCATTTGTCTGTGTTAGATAATATTGAGGCTAGGCCGTTAACATTCCATGACACCACTGACATCTCGGGCTCCTTAATTCTGATTGTGTAGTGTTTGGTCCGGCCTGTCCCTTGGTCGTACTCTGACCTTGGGTGTGCTGTCATGGAATGTGGGTTTGGGACCTAGTGTTGTTGTTTGCTTGTTGGAGAGCTAGTTGAAAGGTGACTCGTTGTAGGGGGAGAGTCGTACTTTCACTTGTCTCGCATTTGTTTCCAACACCTGTTCCAGGTCGTCTTTCCTACCATCAAAGAGAAAGTGACCTTCGACTAATGAGGCTGAGACAGCGGCCCTTTCAACGGGGATTTCTCCTCCCATTAGGCCGTAGGGAATTGCGTGCAACACCTTTCATGGTTTCCAAGCCATGCGGTCCATAAGTTGTGCCTCCATCGAGTAACGTACCATGTACGGTCTGAGATCGATGGCCAGGATGTCTCCCGCGTCGTCTAACTATTCCTCTCTCCATTCTTCCTTGGAGCCCAGTATGTGCGCAGCTTCTGGAGCATCCTTTGAGATGTTGGCCGCTAGGACCTTGTTGGATGGGTTGATCAATGCTAAGAGGGACCATGATCTGACGACTGCGATCTCCCAATCCTGGTGCTCTTCGTTCCAACGGTATGGTATGACTACTCTTTTCCTGCACCCCCCCTTGGCTTCCAGCCTGGCTGCTGTGAAGATTTCTGCGTTCTGTCCCCGCGCTAGTCCCTGCAGGTTTACAGTGTCGTCTGCTGTTTCTCTGTTCAGGTCTCTGAGCACTGTGATCTGAGCGTGCAAGATTTCTTTCTGTCTGTCCAGATCTTCTCTTGTGTTTAGTAGGATGTCCTCGCCTTCTCTCCCTTCCACCTGTGTTGGGCTGGATGGATTTCTTTGTTCGTTCCTCCTTGCGCCCTTGGACTTTTTGTTATTCCTTCTGATTTTGTGTATGTCTTTGGCCATTTGAACTGGTACTATTCGGAGTGATCATTATTCCCACGTTGGTCCAGTCTTTGTCCGTATCGCTCTGCGAAAAAATCGGACAGTTCGTGTTCCTTTTCCAATATTTCAAACTGGTTTTGAGTCGGGATTTGAATGCTTGAGTCAGACTGGTTGAAGTTGACGTTTTGCAGATTAAGGAGGTGTCTTTTGTGTGCCACTCGGACTTCGAACTCCACTTCCCTTTCTCTTTCTAGCTTYCTGACATAGTCATTAAGCCATTCCAGAGAGTTCTCGCTCCCTCCTTCCTCATCCTCCCCTAGCTGTTCGTCGAGTTGGTCTGTGTTTTCYCCCTTRSMGTCCTGGGACATTTTRTCATCCTCTTCGACGGGTGTCTGTTCTCCGGCTTTGTCCTTCTGACCYTCCCCTGTCCCTTCTTCCTCTTCATCCCTTTTCCCCACGTCCATTGAGCCCTTGCATCCTTCATCGTTCTCATCCTTGGTTTTCTCTGATCCTCCTTGTTCTCCTTCCTTAGCATCTGCGTCCATTTGGTTTGCTGTTGAGCAGGATTCATTGACTCTACTCACTTTGCTGGCAGTCTGGCTGTTGGCTGACTGTGCTGAGTTGTCTTGCTCTACCTTCTGTTTGAGCGGTTTGCTTGAGCTTTCTGTGGGGCTGGAACTGTTCTTGTGTATTGCTTCCAGTTCATCTTTCTGAGGACCTGCCTTTTGTGCTTTTTCTGCAGATAACACTTTTTCCCTTACCTGTAGATTTTCAATGAATGCCTTTTCTGCAGAGATTCCTGTTCTGATGAGTTCTTGCCAGGTGTCTCTTCTTTGCTTGTCCTCCATGATCCCTTGTGGGTCCAGGATTTGTTGTCTGTGAAAGCCACAGTCTTTGTCTTCGATTCTTTTGGATCCCTTCTTTTGCCACTGACTTCCATAGGGTGGATAGATGTCCGGTTGTATTGTCGGATCGCCTTTCATCATCCATATCCATTTTGGAGTCTCCATCGTATCATCGAAGACCCACCCTCTATAGGCTGGGTCATTGACAAACCACAGTCCCGCTTTCGATTCGCATTCGACCAGGTTGGCCTGGATTTGGCCTGGTTTGGCGCCTCTTTCCCTGTTGAGCGGGCAGTTTCTGTCCGTACCCAGATGACCCTTCCCTCTGCATCTGAAACACCGAGGGTTGGTTTTGGTGGACAGGTACACTGTCAGCTTTTGTCCGTTTCTCAAAAAAAGCCATGCGTCTGGGAATTGCGGAGGAATTCCTGATGGGACTTGCAGACAGGCTATTCTTGAGTTATGATTGGGAGCCAAAAAATCAGGACCCGAATCAAACCATTCTACAGCCGGGTTGTTCGGGTAGGCTTCTGCCAGTCTTCTTTCGACGAAGCTGTGCAGCCCTTCCGGAATGTTGTCGAATTGGATCCAGAAGTTGTTCCTCAGCATCGTTTGTTTGTGCCTCGAAGCATCTGGCTGGGGAGCTCTTCTASGTTTCCAACTGGTGACTGTGACWACACCCTTCTTGCATTTCAGGYTGTTGAGGGAGATGAGGTACCTGGCGTAGGCTCCATCTGGGCATACTATCATGACTGTGTTCCTTGCCCRTCTGTGATAAGTGACAATCGGTTCCGTACCTGGTATTTCTTCTAATGATCTGAGAATATCCCTTACCCAAGTGCGTTTTTCATTTGGAGACATGTCTGAGCACTTCTGAGGGAAGTTGAAGAGGACTGCATGTTTCTCAAACATCTCATTGCAGCTTGCTTCATCTTCTTCTGGATACTCCCAAATTTCTAACGTTTGGCTTTCCCCCCCYTGTTYGGCCGGGATTGATTCCTTGATAATGTTAACTTTGGATTTGACTTGTGTGTTTGARATCAGGAAYTCCATAGCCCTTTGGCTCAGTGTTTTGTGGGGCGAGGGTGCTGTKTTMTGGGAATTCCCTGTTGATTGTGGTTGTGTGCCCGACTGTGTCCTGCTTGGGCCCTGCGGGTGCTGTCCTCCAGGGGAAGACATGCCCGTTGGTCCTGTGTCATCCTTTGGTTTGGGTGATGTTGCTGATCCTGTGGCCAGTGCTTCGGCGAATGTCTTTGCCATGGTACCTGGGGTACTTGGCTTCTCAGACAATGAGCCTGATCTGTATAGACCGTCTTGCAAATGGCAACAAGGGACGTGAAGGGAATGCGGACGCTCTGTGTGTGGGTCTGTGCTCTGAAAAATTGGCCAGCGTTTACCCTCCCCGCTTGGGGATCGGTTTTTGAAGGAAAGCAGCCTTTTAGGAAATCGCTGTTGCCGGAAAAAACTTCGAGCGAACGTTCCTGAATTTGAGTTGGTGTGTGGTATTTGGACTACACTTGTACTGCTGAGGAGTCGTGACCGCTTGAAAAAAAAAAAAAAAAAAAAAAAAAACAGCGAATTACAGATAATTATGGGGTAACGACTAATTAGTCGATGCCCAATCAATGGTAATTATATTGACCATCCAATATATAAAAATGGGACCCTCTTAAGGGTATATTAATCAATGAAAAATTTGATAAAAGGTGGGTAATTGATATTATTAAAAAAGAATTTGTTCTCCTTCCTGGTGATTCCAGAGACGACTTCAGAAGCACTGCCAATTACCTAACAAGGATCATCGAAATTACACAGCCCTGCCCTTACTGCTTTGTCGTTTGTCCGAGTGGTCCAGTTTCTTTCTTTGTATGTGTTATTTGGAATGGGTGGTTAGAATGGCGGTGGGGGGCTGAGAGAGGAGGGKGAGAGGGTGTGTTTGTCTGTTCCCTGGAAGATTGTGGGGACGGGAATGGTTTTCAGATTGTTGAGGACGTGTGGATGGTCGGAGGAGGATCTGGCTTGACGGAGGGAGGGGGGTCGGGCAGGCGGAGAGGCTTGGAGGAGGGTAGAAGTATGTGTGTGAGGGATGTGTGGTTTGGTATGTTGTGAGCGGCGATGGTGGGGAGATCGATTCGGTCTTAGGGGATCGTGGATGACTGGGCGGTAGGTGGAGGGGGGTGGGGGTGTGCAATGGGAACGACTTTGACGCAGTGGGGTTGAAGTGTGGACGAGGGTGGGTAGGTGAGTGTTGGGTTTGCCACGGGACTATGGGGAATGTTGCGACTTGTAGGGTGATAAGAAGTCGGGAGGCGGGTGTGTAGTGGGGGGGGTTGTGTGGTGGGGTATAGAGAAAGACTAAAAAGGGGGGGCGTTGTGTCGAGGTGTGGGTTGGTAATGGATGATCTGTTAGAAGAAATTTGGACCGTATTCTAACTATAGTAAAAGCAGTACGAATACATTCTTTGTCCGTATTCGCTAAGCCGAAGGAGATTTGGAATTCGCTGCTACAGTGTCTCGTGGGTTTCAGCGCGTGCTGATACTAAATACGGGAAAAAATAACCTTGAGGATCGTATTGTCCGTATCTGAATGTGAGAAGTGCAGTGGCGATTTCTAGCGCTCGTGTGTGGATGATGTCCTCGCGTTGTCCTTTTCCCTTCTTGCACGAGCTCCTGGATCTTCTGGTCCTTCCTTGCTTGTAGCTACCGTTAGTTGAGAGGAACGATCTTACCTCTCCTCATGCGTAATTCCTTAACTCTGGCTCCTTGTTCTGATTGGCCGTACTTCGTTCCGTTCGGGGGCAGCCTTCGCTGCTCGCTTTTTCCTTGTTGCCTTGTGCCACTTTCCACTCCTTTTTTCCCTTCCTCGCCCACACTTCTAAAAACCCCGTTTTGGAAGTTCTCCTGTCCGTTGTCTGTCTCCCTTCCACTGGTATACCCCGTTCGATGTTATCCCTCTTCCTGTCCTCTCTCCCTTCTCCCTGCCGAGTTTGGTCCTGTTGTCTGTCTCCCTTCCGCTGTTATTAGCCCCACTCCCCTTTCTCTCTTCTTTGCCCCTCCTCAGATCCTTCTTGCCTCTTTCCCTTCTTGTCTATCTCCCTCCCGCTGTTTTACCCCGCGATCCGCATTCCATCCTCTTTACCCCCTCTCTGACCCTTGCTCACCTGCGCCACGCCCTAGGGCGTGGCACGGAGTGCTACGTGGTAGCGTATTCTCTTCTCTTAGGATCGTGTGTTCGGAAGGCGTCTTTGTTCGACGAAGGGACGCGCGATGGCGCGTGTGCTCGCCAGCGCTTTCGTGCTCATCGGCTTCGCGTGGCCCCAAGGTCGAAAAAAAAAAAAAAAAAAAAAACTTAGCGCAAATTAGCGCGAAAATAGCGCGAAAATAGCGCGCTTACCGGAACAGCGCGAACGCTCTCTCTGACTTACCTCCTCCTCCTCCTCCCTCCTCTTCTCCTCTAGCTGTCCTGTTTCTGCAAGTTTTGAGAATTCAAGGCCTGATGTCATGGCAGGAGCCTAAAGTTGTGCCAAACTGTATCAAGGATTCCTATATCCCGTAGATTCCACAGAGTGTCCTCAAGTCTGTACCGATAAATAATCCATCCCCTCCAAATGACCTTCCTTTCCTCCCCATCGCCACCAATGATGACATGTCTCAGCTCAGGGGAAATCTCCCCAAAAATCAGCCATAACCTCTCTCTCTCTCTCTCTCTCTCTCTCTCTCTCTCTCTCTCTCTCTCTCTCTCTCTCTCTTTCTCTCTTTTGGCTTTACTTATCTTGTAGTTTATCCTACTGTACTTTATTAGGAGGATGTACCTGGGCGAGAGGCATTGCCAGGCAGGTTGTGTCGGGAAGTCTCTCGTGTGAAGTAGGAGGACCGAGAGGTCGACGGTACGAGAAAAGGGAGCTTGTGGGTAGGTGACCGGGTCTCGGAGGAACAGCCTCCCTCGGTCCGGGAAAGTTTGAGTTCGTGATTTTGAAATCGGAACAGTGCACCTGGAATGATACATGGGAATGGGTAACCGAGCTGTCGATCTACAGTGGGTACAAGTCTTGACCGTCGAGGTTCAAGACGCCACTTTACATAGGGATCACTGATATAAGTACCTCGTTACGGACGATGGCTGCTTGGCTGAGGACCAAGACTATATAGCATGGAGTGCAAGGCTTAGGTACTCCTTTTCAAGCACAGAGGCTCTTTGGAGTCACCCTCCTGATGAGACCCGTTGTGTGGGCGGGCGAAACCGGTCGGGGGATCCCACATGTTGCTCTCAATGCGGTTTCAAGCAGTTTACATTTGTTTTTACTTGTGCTTTACGTGCTTTGCTCTGCATGTGTGAATTGGCTATGGCTGCACGAGCTGTTTAGCCGCAGCTCGCCTACTCGTGCGCTCGTAGTGACCGTCAGCTTGCGCGCACTGAGCAGTGGCTGCGTCGACAGATAAGGATACACTTGTTGAATAGCGAGAAGGCAAACCGAGGAGAATGATGGGGTCATGTTCGTATGTCCTGGCTGGGAGTTCGGCTCGAGTCTTGAACCATCAGGGCAAGTTGGGATGATACAATATTGAGACTCGGGAGAGTCGGCTGACAGGGAAAGGGCGGTACTCACCTAGATGTGTGGATTGATTTGACTGGGTCGGTGAGGTAGTATACGAGCGGATGGCTGGGACCGACATGGTAGATGACGACGACCGGTATTAAGGAAAACGCATGGTGACTTTGGCCACGAGTGATGTAGGAAGGGAATTATGGGGAAAGAGGGTAAGCCCGTATGTTGCACATTATATGGGATCAGCGTGATCTTGATAGGCATCGGCATGATGATTGTTGGCTCAGCCTTTTAGACATGACGACGCCCTGTGCTAGATGCGGGGGGGACTGTAGAACCGCTAGGGGGCGCTCCACAGTGCGCACACAACTCATCCAGGCGCTGGAAGAGTACGTAAGAAGTACCATCAAACCCATGCATTACATGATTGGGTCTGTCACTAATGACAATCTACAGGCTGCGCTGTATGACATCCTTATGAAATTGTTGATTAAGATCGAAACTACACTACTGACCCTGCGGACGAGGCGAAGACTGCGCTACTGGGAGATCATCGACATCTGGAGAGAATGAAGGAATTGGAACGGATTAGAGTTAAGGAAATAAGGGGTACATAGTGATACGGGAGTACTAGGATTCTAGTGACGATGCATCTAGATGACAGAAGATACATCGGTAGGAATAATCTACACCAACGAAGGGTAACTGACGGTAGGTCAAACCAAGGATAGGATGTTTCTCACTAACGGCCCCGGACGAGGCAGCCAAGGTAATGTGGGTACAACGCCAATTTTCGGTAACGGAGGTGGTAACGGAGGTGGTCACAATGCGATCGCCGGACAAGGCTACCTCGACATGAACGGCTTTACAGGAGGAGGAGGAGGCATGAGCGGAGGCAGTGGCGTATGCTATAATTGTGGGAAGCCCGGGCACATCGCCCGTGACTGCTGGTCCAGGAGAAACCGGAACCCTGGAAACCCACAAGTTGACTCGGAACTAGAGGAGATGAAGGAACACTTAAGAAAGGTTAGAAGGGAGAAACGAGAGATGGAGGAGAGGCGAAAGATGGAGGAAGAGAAGAAAGTGAGGGAAGAAGACAAGCTCAGGAGAAATCAGGATTTCGCCCGCAAAGCCGAGGAATTCAAGTTGCAATTACGTGTCGAACTGATGGAAGAATGACGTAGAAACAACGCTGTGGCCAAGAAAGCAGCAGGGAAGGGGAGGAGCTCAAACAAGAAGATGAAGATGAAATATGCGAGACCACGAAGTAACATGGTGTCATGGCATGGAACTTGCACCAGGAAAAGAGACGAGGCTACTAGCGAAGATACTGCCACTGACACGAGCGCAGAGGACACCACCGACTCGTCACAACAGAGATTTCGGACTCGGACGAACGAGAAAAGAGACGTAGGAGTCGGACCCGACTGAAGAAGAAGCGTTCCGTGAGAAGAACCAAGAGGTCAAAGGGGAAGGAAGGATCAACGCAAGCACAACACCACCGAGGGTATATGAGAAGGGAGAAAGTTCCAAGCAGCGGAGGAGCCAGCAGCAGGACGGGGAGCAGCAGCATGCGAAAGACGAGACCGAAATAGAGGCGGAACCAAGAACGCCCTTGACTGGTGGCTTCAAGGGTTTGGCAGCAGGCTGTTCACAAAAGGGCTGATTGAGTATTGTATCTCAGCCCATAAAATTTACTCGACCAAGAAAGCGGACGTGCTGAGAAAACTGTGCGACCAGAAGGGTATCAAGTACACCAAGAAACCTTAAGCGGTGGAACTACTGGCAAGGCACCAAGTCGAGCTAGCATACGATGGCTTCAAGGAAACCCAGCGGACGACCAAAGAGACAACCAAGACAAAAGCTTTCGGCTCACCTCGTAAGGAGTTCACGAAGGATCGGTTTGCTACAGAGAAGACGATGCAGAAGGCTGTACCAGTGATCATCCGGTCAGCACCGGTCCAGCCCACGGCGACGTCAGATTGACGCTTACCAGCCCCCTCGAATGCGGCACTCTAGGAATGCTTGAATGGATGGCTCCGCCAGAGAGCCAATTCGAGGGAGCGTGGTACGACGGGTGACGCAGCACGAACGGTAGAAGCGGCGATCACAACAACTACGGTGATGTTGATAGTCCGAGGACAGATCCCATGGCTGACCAAGTACCTCGCTAGGACACAGGAGATAGGTACTCTGTTGAGGCTCCAAACGGGAGGTGTGTACGTGGTCGCCAGTCCTTGGTCAAAAAAGACTTATGTTGGCTGTACAGTCAGGCCGATTATACAAAGGTGGAAGGAACACTGTAGGAGTACACTTAACGATTCTCTAGGTCTCGCACCTCATCTGTACCGGTGGTTGAGGAAATTCGGGATCGATAGATACCTGATAATACCGATCAGACATGCAGATAGCAAAGATGACTTTACAGTAAAGAAGAGGCTAATTGCGGAATCTACCCCCAGTCTGAACTCACGGGACTTGGGGAGACCGGAAAAACTAGCTAGAACAAGAAGTCGACGAGGGAGGAGAGAACGGAAGGGTAGACCGAGGCAGGTGTAGACGGACAGGATGATTACCTTTCGCGAGCAGGGAGTCGATTTTGCATCGATCCTAAACTGCCTGACGACGAACTTGGGAAAAGGGGATAGGAAGGCGATGAGTTCGGGTGGCACAACATGGTTAGATGGTTGGAGGAAAATCAAACGTATGTTCAGGGAATCGATACTCGAATTGGCGGGTCGGAAAGTTAAATTACGGGAGGCGAAGGGGAAGATCCAGCAGGGAGGTGAAGTCATAGTCAGGCAGATCGTGAAGTCAAAAACGACCTCGGAGCGGAATAGGGCCATACTAGCAGCCCTGTTAAGGAGACCCAAGTCGGACTCCCTACTGGCAACTCTAGCGGTTAGGAAGCTCATCGGACTGTATAAGACGGCCGGTCTATTCACGGAAAAACACACAAAGCATAGGCTACGTACGAAATTGGATAGGGTGATCGCGAAGAAGACTGAAGTAACTATACGGAAGAGGGTGAACACAACCTTACCGTTCGATTCTCGTTTACGGAAGAATGGGATTAGGCTGACAACAGAGAGGCTGATTGAGAGCATGGAGGTGGAGAAAGCTCTGACTGACTTCCTGAAGACGAGAATCCGGATAGTGTGGGCATGAAATCGGAATGTGGCGGAGCTGTTGCATAATCGTAAACGCTTTGCCGGTGAGAACGAGCATCCATGCCCGTGTAGGGCTCTCGATCTCCCAAAATGTGAAGGCCACGTGCTCATGAGATTCTCGGAGATGGAGGTTCCCCGATTTGTACGGAACTCAAAGAACGTGACACGCTCGAGCAAGGCACAGAGTTCAGCTACCATTCGTAAGGCGATCCAAGACGCAACGAAGCAGCCGCTCCTAAAAGCCGAAGAGGTGTGGACAGAGCCGAAGTCCTGGAACTCCGCTTGGACCGATGAGGAGGTAAAATCCTGGGGGGCGAGCTTTGCGAATCTGATACTAAAGTCGATAGATCGTAATCAGGGCGATACAACGGTCTTATGCCTGGTGTTGTACAGGCACGGGTTCGGGACAACGTTCGCCTGGAACTTGAACTACGAACGGATTGGGACACTGTTGTCAGAAAAGGACATTATCAAGGAGAGCAAGGAGGACTTCTTGGAGAGAGGACTAGATAAGGTGGGACCTCGGAGACCTGACGGTCGCCTGGGAACTGCCTATGTCATCCCCAAGCACAAGGATCTCACACACTGGAGGCCGATAGCCCCAGCACCGGCAGACCCGGCGGCTCTGGCACAGAGGAGGATAGCTAGAGCCCTGCACCAGCTCCTCAAGTGGATGCCGGCAATGAGTACTTTCTATCGGAATTCGGTATCAGACCTGGCCGAGAGACTCGAGGGGACATCGCAACAACTGAGGGCAGCGGGCTGCCAACAAGCTGTGGGAAGGTGTTATAACGTAAAAGAGATGTTCTCCCGCATACCGCACACTGCGGTGATCCAGTTGGTGTCTTATCTATAAGAATGTATGAAGACAAAGGGTGTCGGCAGGTTCGAGTATCCATGAGAGGGAAGTTATGCGTCATCAGCAACAACAGGAGAAAGATGGAGGGATACGTTGGCATGTGTCTGAGGACGAGCATGGAGGGCGTGAAGTATGAAGGGATACGTTGGCATGTGTCTGAGGACGAGCATGGAGGGCGTGAAGTATGACCTCAGACATTCGATGGTGAGATGCGGGGAAAAGATAGTCAGACAGGTCTTTGGGATTCCAATGGGAAAATCAACCAGCGCCATCCTGGCATCCATCACCTGTGCGATGGCGGAAATGCGGTTCATCAGGGGACTTGGGAGTGATAGAAAATTGATCAGAGGTTGGCGGATTATGGATGGCATTACTATCATCGTCGGGATTTGCTCACCAGGTCAGTAACACGGAATATCCAGAGAACCTGTTCGAAGCTTTCGAGTCCATCTATGACAAGAATCTGGAAGTCATACTGAAGGATGAATGCGGGGTAGCCTGGGATTTCATGGGGGGCAGCATGATGATCTGCCAATCACCTCTACAAATCCACTTTGTGCCGAGCACAAAGAACACCAAATCATTGTATAAGGAAGGAAAGTTGCGATTCCAGACAATGCAGGACTATGACTCTTACTCGGCTAAGAGCACAAAGAAAGCTGTGTTGACGACCACAATCAAGAAACTGTGGGACCAGAAGACGAGCAAGGAGCTGGTTCTGAAGGCGATCAGATTTGCCATCTGCGAAGCAAAACTCCGGGGATATCCCCCGGAGGTCTCTCTCGGAGCCCTGGCCAATTTGGCGAAGGCTGTGCCTAGTAAGGCACTGCGCAACATGCTGGCTGCTTTTAACTACACAGCGGACTGGAGCAAGAGGCGTAAACGCCGACTCGAAGATTCGACCGGGCGCATGTAGGCGCAGCTGATTTTGTTTGATCTTGTTTTATTTTTGTTTGATTTTATTTCACTTTATTTTGCACTTAGTATTTTCGCGATTCGATTCGCCTTACCGACCCTTTTGTGCTGCGGGTTTTCGGATTTTCGGCCTTTTGCCATTTTGACGGACCGAAAACTAGAGGTCGCGAACCACGGTGAGGAAGAGTACCGGCGACGAACCCGAGAGCCTTACAAAGTTTTTTTTGGCTTTACTTATCTTGTAGTTTATCCTACTGTACTTTATTAGGAGGATGTACCCGGGCGAGAGGCATTGCCAAGGCAGGTTGTGTCAGGAATCTCTCGTGTGAAGTAGGAAGACCGAGAGGTCGACGGTACGGGAAAAGGGAGCTTGTGGGTAGGTGACCGGGTCTCGGAGGAACAGCCTCCGTCGGTCCACGAAATTCTGAGTTCGCGATTTTGAAATCGGAACAGTGCACCTGGACCGATACATGGGAATGGGCAACCGAGCTAGCGATCTACAGTGGGTAAACAACGAGACAAGTTACGAGTCTTGACCACCGATGTTCAAGACGCCACTTTACATAGGGATCACTGATATCAGTACCTCTTTACGGACGATGGCTGCTTGGCTGAGGACCAAGACTATATAGCATGGAGTGCAAGGCTTAGGCACTGCTTTTCGAGCACAGAGGCTCTTTGGAGCCACCCTCCTGATGAGACCTGTTGTGTGGGTGGGCGAAACCAGTCGGGGGATCCCACATGTTGCTCTCAATGCGGTTTCAAGCAGTTTACATTCGTTTTGACTTGCGCTTTACGTGCTTTGCTCTGCGTGTGTGAATTGGCTATGGCTGCACGAGCTGTTTAGCCGCTTTGTATGGATTTGGTAGTGCTATACAAAGGGAGGGTGGAAGGAAAGGGGGAGGGGCAGGGGTCCTACCGTCCTACACAAAGGGAGGGAGGGAGGGAGAAGGTATACTCCCGTTCACTCTTCAGCACACCTTCAGCTTATATTTTGTCTGTTGTCTTAATGATGCTCATTCGTATGCATTTAGCAGTGCTACACAAGGGGAGGGAGGAAGGAAGGAAACGCCGGGGGGGGAGGAGTTCTACACGAGGGAAGGGAGGAGGAAGAATGTGTTTGTGTGTGTGTCTGTCTCTGGGGATGTCTCACAGGGATCAGGAGGAAGAGTGTTAACTTGCAAAAGGTGGAGAACTCCTCCCTTCCCATTTAAGGTGCTGATGTCTCACAGGGATCAGGTTGCTATTCAGCTGCGTATGGNAAGAGTGTTAACTTGCAAAAGGTGGAGAACTCCTCCCTTCCCATTTAAGGTGCTGATGTCTCACAGGGATCAGGTTGCTATTCAGCTGCGTATGGCGATCTCCAGCTATGGCACCAGCAGGTACAGCCTCCGACTCCTGTACCCATGGTCCCCAATGCTCCTCTGCTCACCTGCMATTAGTGCTTCTCTCCAGCGACCTACGACCTATTGCCTAACGAACGAGTCATCTAATCAGAACTCCTTCTGGAACTGAGTCCAGCCCAGGTCCTAACTAGTGCTGGGCCCANAGCGACCTACGACCTATTGCCTAACGAACGAGTCATCTAATCAGAACTCCTTCTGGAACTGAGTCCAGCCCAGGTCCTAACTAGTGCTGGGCCCACCTAGCTCCCACCTGGTCCTCATTTCGAACCATCCAGATCTTCCTGCAATTGACACCCCAAAATGGAGGCCAGCACTATCACAAAATAAAGATAAGAACAACAAATGTGAAGCCTGAGCAACCTTAGGCCCAAAATGATATCCGGCAGCCAAGGTGCGGCCACCCAGAACTATGTGTGGGCCCTTGGCCCAGCATAAGCAGGTCCCCAGCATGCAACAGTCCCCTTTGTGAAGAAGCCCAAGCCCCTGTCGAAGCCTCAAGCTCAGCGCAGGCGAACCAACGATCAGCATCGCATTCACAGAAACTAAAGCAGACTCTGTGTGTCATTGGCTTGTTCTTATGATAGTGATACACGATGACATCCTATTATCCACTACCTCCTAGAAGCCGTCCATAGAGGGCGACTCCTCCGAAAACCCGCCCGGAAAGGAATCTCTCTCAGCTTTGGCAAAATGAGCAAGCTTAGAGCTGTGGAAGAACTGATGGACGCATTGGTGGTGCAGAACGTCACCAACAAATGAGGGTCCCAGATCCAGTACCAACATCCCAGAGCCCCATTTACCATAGTCCAGTCCGGTGGCCCTTCCCATACAGTAGGTCTGGTAGATTAGGTAGCCGGTAGGCCTAGTTCGTTACATATGTCAGCCTGTCAGTCCTCTCGCAGCTCAGTGCCGGGGAAGTCCATGAAAACTCCGGCTATGTCAGAAGCCGACCGCGGCCCGCAAGAAAGGGTAGCGGTCCAGAAAAGTGCCAAGCTTGGAAACTGCAGCAAGTACAAAAGCCCAGTGTGTGCAAGCCGTTAATACAATTTGCATTCGAGCCCGGTTCAGAAGTGCTGTTGCAGACTTGTGCGGTCCAGCATCGAATGATGCTGGAAGTAGATGGTAGTTTACGGCGCCCGGCACCATAGCTTAGTAGAGAGGGAGGGGGGGGAAGAGAGACCAAAAGTAGAGGACGACATTAACAGAGACGGACACACACACACACACACACACACAGAGAGAGAGAGAGAGAGAGAGAGAGAGAGAGAGAGAGAGAGAGAGAGAGAGAGAGAGAGAGAGAGA
>BFEA01000541.1:189840-200387 GCA_003427395.1 Chara braunii | reverse complement strand
GAGGAGAGAGAGGGAAAGAAGAAGAAGAAGAAGATAGATGTGTATAAGAGACAGGGGTATGGGGGTGCTGGTGGGGTTTTGGGGGTGTATGGCGGTCGGTCGGTTGGGGTGCTGACCAACTGCCAATTGGTAGGTGTCGATGGGTGGAACAGTCGGCTGGTTGGCAGCTGACCAATCCAGGGGTGCCGACCGTCGGTGCAACTACTCTGGCTTCCACTTTGGCATTCCACTCACTCCCCTCACCAGATACATCCTTGGATTACAAGACCTGTCTGGATCTCTTCCTGGGCATGCATCAACTAAACACAATTCAGCGAGAATGAGGAATACGGGAACTTCATAATATGTCTTCCCAACCAACGGGCCTAGCTCGGTTGGTACACGTATGAACTGTTCAAATACAGACCAAATTGCACAGAGCACCTCTTCCCAGTCAGTTAATCCTTCACCCTGGAGAGGCAATCACTGATGCTGGGCTTCACAATGCTGGCGTCCCTAATTGTACACACTGACTCGCACGTGGAGAAAGAGCTGCCACGCTGCCGGACCAAGCTGGCGCGTCTCATCTGACTGGTTTACCTGAGCTGCCAACTTTGCCAAGCTGTCAGACCAAGCTGGTTCATGTGTTTGACTGCTTTACCTGCTGTCAAAACAGAAGCTGGAAATGTATCAAACTCTGCCTTGCCAGTGAAGCAGTAACTAGATGGAGTGATTCTCCCCCAATTTGTGCATGTTGTGACATTGTTGAATTTGTCGTCCTTGTGGTTTTTTTTTTTTTTTTTTTTTGGAACGACACGGGTCCTTATGCCCTGGCTCCGCTTCCATTCTGGGGAGGTAGGTGTGTGTGTGTGTGTGTGTGTGTGTGTGTGCAGGGTGTCTTTGAACGTGGGTTTGATCAGTTTGGGGGCATCGTTTTTCTCCAAGCTTGAATCATAGGGCTTATTAGTTGGTTCCTTGTTTTGTTGGGGTCTTCAAGCGGTCACCTTTTCTCCTTCCGCCGCTTCCAGTTCTCTGGCAATTACCTTAGAAAGTCGTGTGTATTCGCTGGGTATTTTTGCGGGGCTGTTCGTAAGATACTTCCTAGGACTAATGACCCAGGGAGGATGTTGCTTTGTCAGCAGCTTATGATCTATTAAATCTATTTCATCTGTAGGGCTATCCACCCTCTAGCTTGAAGTCAATTATCCCGAGTCCCCCCCCTTCTGTGGGCCTTCTTCTGATGAATTTGCATGCCGGTTTGGGAATGCAAATCAGGTTTGGAGGGGTTCCCAGTCCACAGGTATGTCATGGCTCTTGCGTTCACCTTTTTGAGTTCCCATCTGGTCAGAATCGCACCGATGATGTCCTTCGGGACATCCATTAAAATTGGAATGATACAGAGAAGGGTAAATTAGCAAATGGCCCCTGCGCAAGGATGACACACATAAATCGAGAAATGGTCCAAATTAATAAAAAAAAAAAAAGAAGAAGAAGAATCGCACCGAAAAACTCGCGACCGCACCACCGGTAAGCGCGCGACTGCGCCAGCACGCCCCACCCGGGCGACGCAATCCCGTCATCGCACCACTCGCTTAGTCGCCACCACACTACCATCCGCGGATCCGCCATCGCGGCTTTCGCGCCAGAAAGCCAGCACATAACAGAAGACAATATCCCGACTGAAACTCTCGGCGAGCAATGGTGGAGAAGGGAAGAAGGACGAAGAAAGAAGGGGGAATTGGAGAGAGGGATGAAAGGAGGTAGGGGAAGAAAGATAGCGAAGTGAGAGGGAAGAGAGAGTGAAGGTGAAGGAAAGAGAGGAAGAAAGAGAAAGGCGAGAGAGAGAACGAAGGAGAGAGAAAGAGAGACAAAGACGACGGAGAGTAAGAGAGAGAGAGGAAGAGAGAGGGGAGAGTGACCGAAGTAAGGACGACTTCTTTGCATAAGGACGAGAAGAAGGGGAAAGACAAATTCGACAAGGGAAGCCTCCATAGCGGTCGTCTTCACCAAGCGGCTTCCTCCAAGGCACCAACTTTCAAACATCAAGCGGAACTCCTTATGAGTAAAGTTACACGCTAACGCCCCTATCTATCCCCCCACTATTCCGACAATCAGCTACTAACTCCCCTTGCCAGCTGCTCGGTCTGACACCTCAACTCAATCTTCTTTTCGTCCCCGTCCCGAGCCTGGTTCAACCCTACCCCCCCTTCCTATCCCACACCAGTCCTACCTCGTTCCTTCATCCCCCATCCCCAGCTCCCTCCCACTATCGATTAAACCCACCCCCTTCTCGACTCCGATCCCAACCCTTATCGATCGCCCTCCCCCTCTGATCCCAACCCCAATCAACAGCGCCTCATACCCAAACCCAGTCTCAACCCACCTCGCCGCTCACCCGATCCGGACCCGCCCCGATCCCAACCCTCCTCACCTCACGACGGTACTCATCCCCTCCCCCCCCACATTAACCTTTCTGATCTTAACGTGCTCCGTTTCACAACGCCCCACCCGTCCCATATCGCCCCCGACCCCGACCTCCGGCGATCCCACTCCACCTTGATCCCCGTACACTCTCTCCTCCTCCTCCCCGACCCCGACCTACCTAATTAGTCTCTCCCCAAACCCGATCCCAACCCATCCCGACTTCTACCTGATCCCACCCATATCACCCCCACCGATCCCAACCCAATTAATCCCGACCCTTACCCGCCTCAACCCAACCTCGACATTCCTTTAATCACATCCATCCCGATCTTGCCATCGACCCTGGCCCGCTGCATCCCCATCCTACTTCGATCCGTATCCACCCATACTCCCCCTCCGATTCAGATTCACTCCGGCTCTCCCCAAACTCAACCATCCTAAAACCGATCCCACTCCACTCCCTGCCGAACTCAATCCCAACTGACCCCGTCTCCCGACACAACTCGTACCTCACCCTCTTCTATATCACCACTAGCCCAACCCCCTGCAACCCCAACCGATCTCAGCTCCCACCCACCCTCACCCCCCTCCCCCTCCCGATCTCGAACCGCAAAGACCCCAGCCCATCCCGAATTCGATCCAATCCCGCTCCCAGCTCCTCCGAACCCGATCGTAGTTCATCCTGACTATCGATCTCCCCCACCTCACACCCGACCCGTCACGATTCCTTTTCTTCGAATTACACCTTCCTTACTTCCACCCGACAACTTCCCTTGAACCCGATCCCAGCCCATCCCAATCAATACTCGACCTTACCCCAACTCCATCCCGATAACAATCCCATCTTTCCCCGACCCTCACCTGATTCCAATCCCCATCTGCTAATCCGATCCTGATTCCTGGTGATCTCCTTCTCCCAGCTCTCCCCAACCCTCACCGATCACGACCCAATTGAAACCAACCCACTCCGACCCTCACCTTCCTTCAGCCCCCCCCATCCCCTCTATATCCCGAGCTTCGCCCAGTCTGAATATCATTTACCCCACCTCGCTCGTCATCTTCATCGCCCTTCATCTGACCCTACCCTCTCCCCACCACAATCCCGTTTTGTTCCCGAATCTCGTACAATCCCAGTCTAATTAGTCTTTTCCGACCCATTCCCATCTCAACTCCAACACGACATCTCATTATCTACTCTTATCCCGATCCCTATCCGGATCAGCAGCCCCCTCTCAAGCCCATCCCTCCCCTCACTCCACCTCATCTCTCACGGATCCGACCTGACGCTATCCCACTCAGTGGTCCCAAAGCTCACCACTCCATTCCCAGACTCTACCCCCCACACCTTTTATCGATCCCGATCCCAACTCCACCCCGATCTTYAGTCRAGTTCRGTCTCGTTTTCTTTCTGATCACGKTCCTAATCACAATTCTCTCCCCCTGGTTCTGGGGGATTGTCCCCCCCATCCCGTAATCGAGGCTCTCACCATAATCCAAGGGGAACGGGAAGGATAGGGGATAGAACACAGACTAGGATTGCCCTCGACCAGAATGGCATCTCTGCTCCCAAACTCGGCCACAACTAGTCAAGGTACGAGAGAAAACGTCAACAGTTTTATCGACAATGAAGCACTCAAGGTCCTGATAGAAAAAAACAAAGTCCAAGGAGAACAAATCAGAGAAATCCAAAAGGTTGAAGGTAAAGAAGAAGAGACCATCATTTGGAAGTATCCGGAAGAAAAGGTGGCAGAACTGGATGATTTACACGAGAGGCACGGCGTGGTATTCAACTTTGCACGGAATGGAGCAAATCTCCAACCACCCGAGAAAAGGAAATGGATCATAGAGGTAATCAAGAAAGAATTGAAACTCAAACAATCGGGTGAGACGTTTACATTGCAGATTCTGGGTCGGAACAACATCATGGCACTGTTCATACGAGAGGAACATGCGAAAGCGGCGGCGGAACTACAGTCCAGGAACTGCCATGGTTCGGTGTGCACAATCAACAAATGGAAAAAACTGTCTTCCCAGAAACAGAACCAGACATTCGCGGTCTCATACAAACAGACACTTTTAAAGAAAATTTCTGGGTGCAATTTGACAATGTGCAACCGGGGCTGCACGGGCTGTTGGTGGACAGATTAGAAAGGCAATATCCGGGGAACAGAATCCTGAAATGGGTGCTCCCTACACCAGATTTTCTGGCCCCGCACTGTGGATCCATGACGGCAATGATTGAGGTGAAGACAGACAACCCCCCGGTCTTCCCACAGACCTGGAAGTTTCAGATTGAAAGCAGATCAGTGGAAGTCAAGGTGTCAACCAAGTCCTCCCCGATCTGCTTTCGGTGCAGAGAAAGAGGCCACATGGGAACAGACCCAAACTGCCCCAAGTATCCGAATCAACCGAAGGAACGAAAACTCCTACCCAACATGTTAGTGGAGGTGGAGGACGCCCCGGACATTTGGTTAATGGGTGGGTCTTCGACGACAATTTGGAGGTTCCGGACTGGGTATGGCATTATGCCGACCAGGAACCAGAAGTTTTAAATCCCAATATCTTCCCCCCGGCTGACAGCAGATGGCAGAAAAGAGCCACAGGGAAGGTATCGGGCAACCCGTCGAAAATCACCACTGACCCACTGATCGACTCACGTGTTATCAAGGGAGAAAAAGATAGAGAAGACTTGCTCTGGGATCTGGAAGCAGTAAAAGAACAGGCAATACTACATTTCAACAAGGATTCGACGAGCTTCAGAAGCATGCTGTCAAAGATGGAGCAAACATCAGCTCAAAACAGAACAGGGTTTCAAACAGACAACAAAAGGACGATGGAAAACGGAAAGAAACAAGGGATTCAGGAAGGGGGTTCAAAGAGGAGGAAGGCAGTGGATGCGCAAGGGAAAGAGGAGGTGGTAAGCCTTCCAACAGACAAAGAAGGAGAGGATGGGAGAACAAATTCGGGAGGAACAGGGTCTGAGAAAACAAGTGAGAGCGGCAAAGGGGAAGGGGACAACAAAGTCTCTAATAGTGAGGGGGATTCTCACAGATCTCTGCAGTGGCTCAGGGATTATGTAGAGAAGGTGAAGAGGGAGAGGGAACATGCTTTTGATATTCGGGCAGCCTGTCTCAAGCATGCAGAAAGATCTCAGAAAAATGGTAAGAAAGGGATGGGCGAAGTAGGGAAATTAAGCAACCAATTTGACGTTCTCAGGAAGGTGAAGGCGGAAGAGTTATCGGAATACACAGCATTCAGATATGCAGAAAAGAAGAGAGCAAGGGAACAGGGAGTGAAAGACAGAGATAGAACAGCTCCAGAGTCGAAGGACGACTTCCAAGATCTGCGCCCAAAGAAGTGGAGATCCGGGCAAAATCAGAAGAAGAAGAACCCGAACATGTCCCAGACYGACTCTGAGGAAGAATCAGCRCGCACAYAGCTGGAAAAGGAAGCGGCAGTGGTAATTGCACAAACAGAGAAGCTGAACAAACTGAATGAGGAATACTCAGCAGAATTCACAACGATCACACACATTGTCAGGGATCAGGCTCCTCTGGTGGTAGAGACAACCAAGTCGTCAAGACTGACACTGATGAACATCCGCCCCTTGATTGCTGCAAGGTATGTAGAAAAACTTGAGGAGTGGCAAATTGCAAGAGATGTGTCCTTTCAAATCCCATACTTTGAGGAAGGGCAAAATGTGGCCACCACACTCCGCGAAAAGATATCCACGGAGTACCCATTGGGGGTCTATGATTCCATGCCAAGCATCCCAGATCAGGAGGATGCACTTCCTCAACTAGAACACGAGGGATCAACTTCACAGCACTCAGAGCATGGTAAACATTCACCTCAGGCATTCTCACCATTGATCGTCAAGCTGTCGAACAAAGCAAATCTGAGTTCAGGGATGAGATGGAGGCCGTGGAGAACGATCAAGCTGTGCCTTATAGTGTCTTGGCGGGATCGAGCCTGTCGGCTGAATTGGCAGCAGTCTCACTAGCTCAGTTGGTTACTACAGGAATGCTAGAGGGCGATGGTGACTTGGACGCAAGGGCATACCCGGTGGACTGGGAGAGGTTTTATAGGAGTGACGAATCTGAGGGGGAGGACCGGGAATGGCATTCAGATGACGAGAAGGAAGAAGACGACCAGGAGGATGCGATGGACTCAAACAATGAGGACAATGAAGAGTTGTTTGAGATCCCCAGACAGGAGATGGATAAGATGACTAGTGTAGGACAGCCCACGGCAGACCCCCAAGGGGGGGAGGGACTGTTGGACATGGACACGGGGGGGGGCGCGCCTTCGTAGACCTTTCAATGAATCGATGATAACCCGTTGTAACCCGGTAGAACCCAGAGGGTGGAGGGGTTTAGGAAGAGGGCCAATGAGAGGGAATGTCAGAGGGACTGGAAAGACCAAGGAATCATTATTCGATCATGGAATGTGAATGGCTTGGGAAATGTCATAGACAAAGAAGAAAAATGGAACGACATAGTCCAAGGTTTAACAGTTAAAAATAAAACGCCAGCAGATATAATAATGCTACAAGAAACCTGTCTCTTATACACATCTAGATGTGTATAAGAGACAGGGTTTAGGAAGAGGGCCAATGAGAGGGAATGTCAGAGGGACTGGAAAGACCAAGGAATCATTATTCGATCATGGAATGTGAATGGCTTGGGAAATGTCATAGACAAAGAAGAAAAATGGAACGACATAGTCCAAGGTTTAACAGTTAAAAATAAAACGCCAGCAGATATAATAATGCTACAAGAAACTCATCTCTCATTTTCAACAGAACACAACAAAATCAAAAAATTTGTGTCAAGGAAGTTGGGAGGGGTCAAAGATGAAATATGGGCGGCAGACAATATATCGAGTACCAAGGGCACAACTATCTTAATCCCCAGCTCCTCACGCATATACAAGGCAGGAAGTGTTATGAACAAGGAAGCGGACCTCAATGAGGGCAGATGGTGTTCTATGAATTTTAAATGGAAAGATGAAGAGTTCCTCTTCCTAAATATCTATGCCTCATACAACGCAGCCGCAAGAACGTCTTTCCTGTTAGAGTTGGGGACAAAGATCCCACCGCTGATGTCGTGTATACTGGCGGGCGACTGGAATGCAACCTTACACCCAGTAACAGACCGCATATCCAGATCCTCCAACACTTACAACTCTCAAGAGGCAATACCGGTCCACAGACTGATGGTAGATCACGACCTAGTAGACCCCTTTAGAATCTTCCATCCGACGTCGAAAGCATTCTCACTGATCAAGAAAAGCCATGCGCAACACACAGCCTTCTCACGAATAGACTATTTCCTGATATCAGGCACAATGATGGGAGCGGTGAAAGAGGCGGCGATCCTGCCTTTAGCACCTTACCCAGGGCTGGATCACAAACCCATTGAGCTCACGATATGCTTTGAGCAAAAAGTAAGGAAAGGGGCCAGCTTTCACAAACTGAACAACTCACTCTTGTTGAGTCAAACTTTCCAAGAAGGGATACAGGAATATTGGAAAGAGAGGGGTATGAGCCGCCTTCCTACTCATGATCGGTGGGAATGGTTCGTAGAGAGTTACTCGCTATTAGCGGAGGCAGCAGCCGGCATGTCAAGAAAACTGGCCTCTATAAGGAAGCAGAGAAAGCAAAGCCTAGAAAAGGCTCTGAAGATAGCAGAATACAACCCGAGGGATAACCCGTCCTCAACACTATATGCGGGCATATTTGAGAAAGCACGGGAAGAGCTAGCGATGTGGAGGTGGTGGGAGTTAAAGGGCTTCCCGATAAGAGCCAGGATGTGCGAATATGATCTCAGCGAATCAATGTCGAAACACTTCTTTGCCCGAATTAAAGCGAATACAAAAGCGGCCACAATAGAGAAATTGAAAACCCTCAGCAACCCGGAGGTGTCGGCGGAAACCAGCGAAGGGATTTTGGGAATTGCTAAAGAATTCTACCAAGACCTATATCAGACTAAAACCCAAACACCCACGCCAAGCAACACATTGGAAGCAAGACAAAGGATGTTACAATATTTGGAACAAACGATATCGCCAGAACAATCAAAAGAGTTGGACAAGCCCTTATCATTGGAGGAGTTAAACCAAGCTCTTAAGAGCATGAACAATGACAAAGCACCAAGCATTGATGGGCTGACGAGAGAATTCTGGGAAAAATTCTGGCCATACCTCGGGGGGGACCTGTTGAACTTCTACAAAGATAGCTATGAGAAAGGGGGTTTAGGCAGTTTGCTGAGTAGTAGCGTTGTAACACTACTGTACAAGAAGGGGGACAAGGAAGACATCAGGAACTATAGACCTATATCCTTACTAACTCTCCCATACAAAATCCTGGCCAAGACCCTGGCTGCCAGAATTACGAAAATAACTGACAGCTTTCACATTGATCAGACGGGCTTTATCCCTGGACGTTACATATTGGATAATGTGCTAACTCTAAACGAAGCTGCAAACAAAGTCAGAGAAAGGAGGATAAACACAACCATACTCTTCTTCGACTTTGAAAAAGCCTATGATCAAGTCAACTGGTCTTTTATGGATGCAAGTATGGAGCGCATGGGGGTGGGTCCAATTTTTAGGAAATGGATCCAGGTCTTGTATAATAATGCCTCAGGCTGCGTACATATTAACAGGTTTCTGTCTGACAGTTACCCAATATCACGTTCAGTCAGGCAAGGAGACCCGCTAGCCCCATCGATTTTCCTATTTGTGATGGAGGCTATTGCTTCCTTCCTAAGGAAAGACCCCTCCATACATAGACTTCTAGAGGTCAATGTAGGAACGTCTCACCATCTCAAGTTCCCGACAATTATTTTGTTTGCAGATGACATGACAGGACTGATTAGAGCTTCGGATTCGTCTTTTAAAGCACTGTCCAGGGCAATGGAAGCATTCAGACTGGCATCGGAAATGAAGATCAATTGGAAGAAGACCATAGGCTGGTGGTTGTCAGATGAACAAATTCCCAACCTACAAGGACCGGAGGCTGCCATGTCCTGGGACACGCCAGAAACACCCACCCGATACCTAGGCATCCTCATGTCACGGGAGGGTCTGGTACCTCAGATGGCCCAAAACATGTTAGCTAAACAGTTAAACAAATTGGGAAGATGGGGGAACACATTCACCTCACTGATTGGTCGGGCCTTGGTACTTAACACTTATGTCTTCTCTATGATGTGGTACATTGCGTCGGTCTGGACAATTCCAGACGACTCACTAAAGGAACTTAATCGAGTGGCCAGGACGTATTTATGGACAGGCAACCCCAACAAGGAAGGCTGTATCCCAAAGATAGCTTGGCAGTATATCACAAGAAAACCAATACAAGGGGGCCTAGGAATCATCGACCCGAGGTGTGAAACGAGAGCTCTTCAAGTCAAATGGATAGTCCGATTGTTGACCAAACTAGAAACGACATGGAATAAACTGGCCCTGGACAGCATAAGGGCCTTAGCTCCGGCGGCATCACCAAATAACATGACAGGACTATTCTGGGTAATGAATAAGGACTGGTCCTTGAAAAGGGCGAGAAGAAGACCTAGGAGGGGAGTAGAAAGGCATATAGACAACCGTCAAACACCGTACTGGGCATCTTTAATCCGGATTTGGAGGGAAATAATGCCAAAAAAGACCAACAGACCAAAATCTAAGGACGAGGTGCTGAGACAGCCTCTCTTTGGCAATGAATGGTTGAAGGGCGAAAGTGATGAACCCCTGTTCTTAGACCACAAATGGCAGTCATGGGTAAGGAATGGAGTCTGGACAATCAGCCACTTGTGGAATGAAGAAAAGAAGGAATGGGTCTCTGAATAAGAGTTAAGCGAACGTTTGAAGGGATGCCATAGAAGAGGACCCAACCTACAGTACATCATTAATCTTGTTCCTCAGGATTGGAAAGATATGCTAAAACAAGGGGAGCCATGGAAAAGTGGAGAATGGGGGATCAAAGTGCAGGAAACATCCCCCTCTAGGGCCTTCCAATTCTCACACCTACATCCCGGATCAGTCACTCAAGCGGTGTTCACTTCCTTCCCAATTGACCACTCTACGAAGGGGATGACAACGATTAAGAACATCAACGTGGAAACGACAGTCATGGATTACTT
>BFEA01000541.1:120142-135730 GCA_003427395.1 Chara braunii | reverse complement strand
AGGTAGCGAGAGGGTGAGGGAGAGATGGTGGACTTAGAAGAGAAAGAAGAAGAACCCTCTCTCTCCCCCTCAGTCCGGTACTAACCTGTGAAGGTGGCGCCTTGCTGCAGGTACGTCGAAGACGAAGCTGGAGCTATGGCGCCACAGGTAAGTCTCCCTGGCCTCCGTCAACCATCTCTCTCTCTCCAACGCTACTCTAGCTCCTAATAGCGCCCAACGATAAAGACTACTGCTAACGCTACTACTACTACTGCAGCGCTCCTCCAGAGTGCTGTTGCCGAATCCTGAAGACTGCCTCCTGCCTCCTGCACGTGAAGTGCCTGGGAAGTCCCTATGAACGCCCTCGTGACTCCCTGTAGCCTGTAGGGCGGGCCAGTCTTATGTAGTGCTGGCCCGTCCAGGAGGCTGCTCTTGCCAATGCCAAAACGTGCCAGACCCTGGCGTTGAAGTTCAAACAAAGGTTGTCTTGAAAACAGACCCAAAATGGCCTGTGCTAAAACCCTGGTCTGGTGTCTAAGTTTCAGGGCAGGTCAACTTTATGAGGGCCTGAAAATGGCCCTTGTTTTTAGGTTTTTAGGCTGAAACGACACAGGGCCTGTAGGCCCTTGTTATCAGGCTTTTGGGCTGAAACGACACAGGGCCTGTAGGGCCCCGAATTTTCATCTGGTCGGGCCCTGCCTGCCCGTGTGGCTGCGGAGTATGCCACACTTCTTCCTCCTCTTTCTTCTTCTTCTTCTTCCTCTTTTCTCCGCCTTCTCTCTCTCCTCTCTTCTCTTTTCGGGTTGTCTCTCGGCTCTCCGACTAGTTTGGTGTGGTGTGTATCGATGTTTGGAGCTCGGTGCGATGAGTGACTGTTACTACCATCTGGTTGTCCATAGCCGACATACCCCCCCCCCCAAGTGGGTGTGAAGGGGAGACACGCTTTTTTTTTTTCTTTTTTTTTTCAGATTGCTTCATTCTATTGGTCGGGCCTGGTTTCCGACCTCCAGCTTTTCCATCACCGATCTCCTCCCTTTTGATGTCAGGTCCCACTATGTCTCAGTTAAGTAGTTCACCAAGCGGTACATCAGCAGCAGCATCGCAGACTGCTGGTTCTTCATCTTCAGGTCCAGCGGCTTGAGATACACAGCAGCCAGTCCCACCAGCGGGACAAAAGCAGTGTTGGTACCTCAAGACTCCGCTGAAACCACCCTCAACCTTCTCAGGTGATAAGAAGGATGAGGCTCTCAACACTTGGTTGAGAATGGTGCCGGTGTGGGTAAGGGCAAAGAGGACGCTGTTAGAGGAAGAGGTGATCATTGTCGCCTCATCTCTTGAGGGATCAGCAGTGTGATGGCTAGATGGATTGGTAGCCTCAAAAGGGTTTGGCGGGCGCATGAGCGATTGGGCTAAAACCCATACTTTAGAAAGCTTCACGGAGTTGGTAGAGACGCGATGGCACAACCCTTAGCAGGCCCAGCAGGCCATTGATGCGTTGACCCGGCTTGATACTAAAAAGTACAAGTACGCGCGAGAACTTACCTCTACCGTGGAGCGCCTCATTGTCGTTCCCAGTGTACGCTATGATCTGCAGGTCTTGATGATCATGTTCTTGAGATGTCTTCCCACAGGCATCAGGAACTTGCTGGTCAGTGAGGCCAACATCGAATATCATATTGTGGACTCCTTTAGCAAGAACACCCTAGACTTAGAGGCTAGGCTAGGAGGAGCCTAACAACCCTCTATGGATGGAAGAAAGAAGAAGAGTCCACAAGAGTGGAAAAAAAAAGGTAGTCGATTGATGATGGTTGATTCCGATGGGAATCAAACTGAGATCGACGATTATTCCGACCTAGTGGACGAGACAAAGTTTGGAAGTAAGGATAGTGCTGAGGGTAGCAACCTCGCTTCATTAGTAAAGTTAAGGCAGGTGGTCGTGGCAAGGGCGGTCAACAGAAGAGTCAGGGGCAGGCCCAGAACCCAAACAAGACTCCGGCTTGGGTGAGGGTGGGTCTGGATCAAGATGTGTGGCAAGACGCCATTTGCAAGGAGCTTGCATAAACTGCGGCGAGTACGACCATCAGCAGTTTAGATGCAATAACGTGAAGTTATCGCAAAAGATGCCTCCCAAAGGTGGTTTTGGGAATTCTTCTTCCCAAGTTGGGGCTTCTACGAGCTCCAACTCGGGAAACACATCGGGCCAGTAGAAGTTGTAATTGCTTCTACTCCTAATAAAGTGAGCGATGTACCCTCCCCACTTCAAGGGTTGGACAAAGTTATTGACTCTTTAGTCACCCCGCAGACGCATCCTCACCCAACGATACTCTGTTCGTTGGATGTGTCTAAGGCCTTACAGGCCTTACAAACTGAGTGGTCGGCAAGGGACCCTTGTGAGTCTTGGGTGGCACTAACTCGTTGTCCTAGAGGGGAGCACTTCGTAGTGGAAGTTGGTGTAGATGGCCGGAAGTGTGGTGCCTTCGTAGACATCAACTCCAGAAGGAACTTTATAAGTCCCGACTATGTTGATAGATTGCACCTAAAGGACCGGGTCCAGTGCCTTAGTAGACCAGTAGCATCTACTTTGGCCAACAAAGAGCACATGTTGGTAGAAGACTACGTCCAGGATGTGGTATGCACCTTTCCTTATGGAGGCGGAGAATTGAATAATAAAATTTTGTTTGTAGTCAGCGACGACTTACCATTTGATATGTTGTTACGAATGTACTGCCTCGAGGTTGCCAAGTCCAAGTTTGACTAGGACAATATGTGTTAAAGCATGAGTTACCTAATGGGAGAACCGTTAGACTAGCTAAGTACAAAGCTAGTAGGTTACTTGACTCCTATGGATGCTTGTGTGCACCAGCGTTCTACAGTTATTACAAACAGAACCAAGAGGAGGGTGTGTGCCTAGTTTTTGTCTATGAGAAAGGGGAGAACGTTAAAACACCCCCAGAGATAGAAGTGTCGTCGCAAGGTACCCTGATTTGTTTGAGGAGCCTTCAGGAGTCGTGGATAGGAAGGTTGTCCATGCCATAGAAATAATTCCAGGGAGCAAGATACCCAAAGGACGAATCTATAGATGGCACCGACCGAGTTAGACGAACTTCGGCGACAACTGAAATAACTTACAGAAAACGGTTGGATACAACCTAGCACCTCCCCCTTCGGCTGACCAGTCTTAGTCGTCCCAAAGAAGGGGGGGACACTGAGGATGTGCGTTGATTATAGAGGTCGCAATGTCATCACTGTTAAGAACACGAAGCCTCTACCGCGCATTGACGACCTATTGGATAGGTTGCAGGAGTGTAAGTACTTCACCAAGATAGACTTAAAATCCGGCTACTATCAGATTGCCATTAGACCGGAGGACCAGCACAAAACCGCTTTTCAGACCGGGTACGGTCTATACGAGTTTGTGGTGATGCCCTTTGGCCTTTGCAATGCGCTGGGTAAATTCCAGCATGCCATGAATAGGATATTCCATGACTACTTGGATAAGTTTATCGTCGTGTATCTCGACGACATTCTTATCTTCAGTAGAATTGTTGAGGAACATGCTCAACATGTAGAAAAAACACTTTCACTCCTACGACAACAGATGTATAAGATAAACTCAGAGAAATGCAAGTTCGGTCGCACTAAAATCTTGTACTTGGGTCATGAAGTATCCGTGGAAGGGATTAGGCCCGAAGATGCAAAGGTGGCTAGCATTCATGACTTGCCACAACCTCAATCTGTGACCGAGGTCAGATCATTCTTAGAGATGTGTGGCTATTACTGAAACTTCGTGAAGAACTATAGTACGATTGCCTCTCCTTTGACTGATCTAACTCGCCTTGACACACCATGGGAATGGACCGACGAGTGTGAAGCAGCCTTCAAGCGTTTGAAGCAAGCTCTCACGCACCATGAGGTTCTCATGGTCCCCGACCCGGAGAGGCCATTTGTTGTGACCATTTACGCAAACCAATATGGCATTGGCGCAGTGCTGGCCCAATAGGAAGAGAAGAAATTAAGGCCGATCGAGTACATGAGTAAGAAGATGCCATCTCAGTTGGCCAAGTCCACCTACGAACGGGAACTCTATGCCCTCTACAAAGCACTTGTTCACTGGAGATACTAAATGTTGGATTGAATTCATAGATCAATATGACTTTAAGCTAGACTACGTGAAGGGAGAGTACAACAAGGTTGTTGATGTGCTGTCACATAGGGCAGACTACCTAGGTGCACTGATTACCGAGTTTGGCTTATCCGATGATGTAACTCCATCCTTGGTGGAAGCCTACAAGGAAGACCCTGTCACTATGGACATCATGCGCAAACTTGAGGCAAAAGATAAGGCCGCGTCAGATGAGTTTGTCATGGTGGATGGGTTACTCTTTCTTAAAAAGGCAGGATTTATGAGATTAGTTGTTCCATCTAGTGAGATTTTATGTAGTTTATTTTAGGTGAGCGTCATGACGCAATGGGTCACTTTGGCTATAAAAGACTAGTGCAAATCTGGTATAACGATTTTGGTGGCCTGGTATGCTAGACGAAGCCAAGCAGTATGTACAAACTAGTCAAGTTTGTCAACGGGACAAGCCGCGAACTCAAGCGCCGCTTGGGTTACTCAAGCTCTTGCCCATTCCTACTGGTCCGGGACAGAGCGTCTCCATGGACTTCATGGATACCCTCGTGACCAGCAAGAGTTGCAAGAGGCATATCTTCATCATAGTTGATAGGTTTACTAAGTACGCTAGACTGATTGCCATGCCAAAGACTGCAAGGACTGAACACGTCATCAAGTTATTTATGGATAAGTAGGTGAGTGACTTTGGACTGCCAAAGACTATCTTTAGTGACAGAGATGTCTGCTTCACCAGCGAGATGTGGAAGAAGGTTGCTGAACAGATGGGCAACCAACTCCAAATGACTTCGGGGAATCATCCCGAAGCCAACGGCCAAACTGAACAGATGAAACCGTGTGGTGCAGCATCTGCTGCTCTGCTGAGGCATTACATTAAACCACCACTACCGCCACCAGTGTTGGAAAAAATGGGAAAAGTGGTTGTTTTCCCACTTTTTTCGACATTTTCAGGGGTCGGCGGAGGCTTGGCAGTTGGGCCTTGTGGGCCCCTTCGAAAAGCAAAAAGGAAAACAAAAGACCAAGTCCAAGAAGGTTGTGCACGAAGTTGTGCTCACACCAATACTCACAAGAAAGTATCTAACTACAATTGTGGTCAGTTTCAAGTTGTCGTTGCTGCTGTTTTTTTTTTTTTTTTTTTTCATGCCCTGCTAGGGAGGCGCGGCGCAGTCCACAGGCTGTTGACACTTTGTGAAGGAGGGCATGCCCACACTACAACTTTGCAGAATGTACGAACCCGCTTTCCCACCCTAAAGTTCAGTTTCGATTTTTTTTTCCTTCTCGTTTTTCATGGATCTGACAGCCTTGCCGTAAAGCCTTCACTGAGGGCATACTGGCACAATAACTTTGGGGCAGGTATCTACCTTGTATCACGTCCAGAGGGGTGTCAAGTTTGAAAGTCTGGCCGTGCTTTTTTTTCTTTTTTCTTTTTCAGAAGAGTACCAGAAAAGAAACACAGCGGACCCCAGACTCGGCAA
The DNA here is from genome assembly GCA_003427395.1 of Chara braunii. Taxonomy (NCBI): domain Eukaryota; kingdom Viridiplantae; phylum Streptophyta; class Charophyceae; order Charales; family Characeae; genus Chara; species Chara braunii. The sequence continues at coordinate 130,144 of BFEA01000541.1, read as the reverse complement.
AACTTAGTGCGCAGTGAAAATCAGGGTCGGCAAAAACAGGCTCGGAGGTAGTGGTGGTTTCAGCCGAGCCAGGATGACTGGAATGAGAAGTTACCTCTCATCTCCAGCTTGTACAATAACGTTGTACACAGCACCACCGGCGGCAGTCCGAATCAGCTGCATTTCGGATGGAAGCCTAGATCTGCTTTAGACTTCCTTCTGAAAATCGATCTGCCGCAACTCCTGGAACCATAGAATTTGGTGTCCAGTGCGAGAAGTTATTGCAGCAGGCTGCCGAGCACATTAAGAAATCTCAAGAAGCCATGATTGCATCTGAGAACAATCATTGACAACAGTCCACATTTCAAGTAGGGGAATGAGTCTGGGTCAAGGCTAGTGAGCTAGAACAGGAATTCGGCATTTCTAGGAAACTAATGCCTCAGTACTTTGGTCCTTGGAAAGTCTTGGACATTGTGTGTAGTGAATTAGACAGACCCTCGTACGTAATTCGAATCCGTAGTCACTTGCGCACTTACCCTGTGTTTCATGCCTCAAAGCTTGCACCTTGTGCTGAAACACAGCAGTTCCAAGGAGATCAATGCTGCCCCCAACCATGGATCCATGCGGACGTCTACAACATCCTGGAGGACAGAGATTTTCCCGTTCCCAAGCCTGTGGGCAGGGGAAGACCGCCAAAACCCATGAGGGAATACGGGGTCAGATTCAGGCATCATACATACCCAAAGGAAGACCGATGGTTCACCAGAGAGGAGCTTGCTAAAACAGCCCCTCAGATTGTGGCAGAGTATGAACGTAAGTTGAAGGGGAAGGCACCAGCTTAAGAAGCATCTCAGCGGACTTTCGAAGCTAAGGGGGATGGAATGTGAGGAATGTGTCCTCATGAGACCCTAGACAACATGCACATGTTCTGGACTGTGGCCCCCAGCAAGCCTCGTGCCCGTCCTAAGTGAAGGAGGGCCTGAATATCCACGAGAGGCCCTTATCTTAGCATTTCCAATGTGGGTATCAGACCGTTGCAGCAACCTGGGCATCTCCCTGGCTCCTTCCAGAAGCAGCAGCTGCGTCAAGCAGTTGAGCCCAGGACCCAGGTGGTTGCGCCCTGGGCACACGCAGTGTGAGGCCGACAGATCACAAAGTGGCCGCGGGCCAATGAGAATGCAGCATTGTCGTCACACCTGCCCCGCGGGCCAATGCAAACACAGCAAACACTTGCAGCCTGGAGGCAACCTGAACGTGCCCTTCCGAAGAGGGCCCAGGCCCTAAACTGTAGGAATGGGCCTGGGAGCAGACACTAGCGCCAGACCGAAAGCTACTGGAAACTTCCTCGGCCGGGCCCAGGCAGCCCAGCAGGGCAGCTACTCCCATATAGGGAGGAGGCCGGCCAGAGGCTGGCATTCTGGCCTAGGCAGGCAATGCAGACATGCTGCTGCGTTGCTGCGTAGGTGCCTGCATTAGCGCATGCTGGCTGGGGCGCAAGCGGGCGCTATGAGGTGAAGGGCGCTGCAGGGCAGCGGGGCGCTTAGCGGCCATAGCTGGGCTGCAGGGGCGCGGGCAGGTGAGGGTTGACAGTGGTCTTCAGAGAAGGAGGCGCATGAGGGGGTGGTCAGGGTCTGATGAGGGGAGAAGAGAGAACGTACCTGGTGTATGTGGGAGGTCGGCATTGGTGTTGACGTCATGTACATTGGTCTTCGACGGCGAAGTGATCTTGTTGCACGAATGTAGATAGGATAGATAGGCTGCGTAGAGTAGGCTGGGCGCTGGGTGCCATACAGTAGGAGCGACATTGGATACTGTGTTGGTGTGGCCTGAGGGCTTGGACATTGGCTCACGAGTTCATTGCATCGCTCTTATGTGGATGGAATCTTGGTGCATTTATGCTCCCTGCTTGGTACATGACTATCTGGACTTCTGCATGAGTGAGGTCGGCATTGGTGTTGACGTCATGTACATTGGTCTTCGACGGCGAAGTGATCTTGTTGCACAAATGTAGATAGGATAGATAGGCTGAGTAGAGTAGGCTGGGCGCTGGGTGCCATACAGTAGGAGCGACATTGGATACTGCGTTGGTGTGGCCTGAGGGCTTGGACATTGGCCCACGAGTTCATTGCATCGCTCTTATGTGGATGGAATCTTGGTGNACATTGGCCCACGAGTTCATTGCATCGCTCTTATGTGGATGGAATCTTGGTGCATTTATGCTCCCTGCTTGGTACATGACTATCTGGCCTTCTGCATGAGTTTGCAACTTGGTTTTCTGTCTATCGCTCTCGCTCATATTCCTTGCACTATACACAACTCCACAAATAAACAGCATGACTGTGCCAGGCGGTTTAGTCAGACTTTTGCCGACTTGCTTTGTGTGTGTTCATTGTTCAACTGTTTTTTTTCCTGTTATGTACATAGCAAAATGCAGTATATTTGCATAATTTATTTCTGTATAATTACTATAATAGTGTATATGTGTGCCTGTTTTTGTGTTTTTTTTTGGGGGGGAAGGGGTTGTTGCTTTCCAGCAATGTTACCAGAGTGGCCCGGGACCACTTGCCCGGGCGGGCCAAAAACGGAAAAAAAAAATCTTTATTTTTAATTCGGCAAAGAATTTCAATGTGACCCTGAGGCAAAAGTTGTTCAGTTTATTTTTCTGTACAACGTAGTGTGAGGAACGAGCCCTCAAGGGGCCCTATCAGACATCACATGATCTGGGCTAAGGCCCCCAGCAAGCCAAGTGCCCGCCCTAAGTGAAGGCGGGCCTGAATATTCGTCAGAGGCAAAATTTGACATTTCCATGTGTGGGTATTCAGGCTCTTGCAGCACGCCAGTTGGTTGGGTAGACGCGTGAGCCTCACAAGGTTGCGTCAAACAGTTGGCCCAGGCCTTGACAGTTGCGCCTGGGCGCATACACACAAAGCAGGGCCGATACATTGGGAAGCAGGTTGACAAAAGCAGTACTGCCGACGCACCTGCCTGGGAGCCCTGCACAGATGCAGCAAACAGGCCAAGTTCGGTGGAGACTCAGGACGTGCCCAACTGTAAAGGGCCCAGGCCCTCAACTGTAGGCTCGGGCCTGGGCACAGGGTCTGAGGCCCAACCGGAAGCTACTGGAAGCTTCCAGCCAGGCCACACGCAGCATCCAGGAGGCTGCCACTTCCACAAAAGGAGGAAGGCAGCCCAGGCCAGGCATTCTGGCCACTGCTGGCATTGCGGAAGTGCTGCTGCGCTGCTGCCAAAGGCGCTGACGGGGCGCATAGTGGTGAGGAGGGGCGCTGCAGGGCAGCGGGGTGCAGGCAGCCATAGCCGAGCTGCTGGGCGCCAGGGGTTACAGCGATCGGTCTAGTGGTCTTCAGGGAAGGAGGCGAGTTTGGGGGTTATCAAGGTCTGAGGTCTTCGAGCGTCGAAGTGAGCCTGTTGCGTGAACCAGCTGTAGGTAGGATAGTCGGGTAGAGTAGGCTGGGTGCCGAGCGCCAGACAGAGAGGAGCCACTTTGGATACTGTGTTGGTGTGGCCTACAGGCTTGAACATTGGCTCATTACTTCATTGTGTTGCTCTATATGGATGGTTACTCGGTGCATTTTGTACTCTCTGCTTGGACACGACTACCTTGACATCTGTGTGATTTTGCAACTTGGTTTTCTGTATATCGTTCACACTCATATTCCTTGCGATTTGGTATCAGAGTTGGTTGATGATCACCGCTTACCTGGCACCGGCGACATTGGTACTTGGTGTGTTGACGATGCTTCATGTGCAGTAAGGATACTTTAGCAGTGGTATGTGATAGGGGGGCCTAGGTGGAGAGGCCAGCCACTGGAAGGCTGTGGCGACAGCGGATGAATGCATGATGATGAGAGTATGCCGACGTGGCATTTTGGCTGAGGTGGCACTGCATTGCCTTGTGGGTGGTACTGCGGTTATTGACCGGTCATTGAAATGCAGGTCGGCCCAATTGGTAAGAAATTTGTGGTTGGGGGCAGCTATCTCCAGGTACGTTGTTCCCATTCCTTATCTACCCTCTCAATCTCTTCTTACCGTGAGGAAGTGAGTCCAACTTGAGTGTCCTCTCTTTGGTGAGGAGTCGTGTGCGCTCTACCTTGAAAGACGACATTCTTCCCGGTGGCGCATCTGGCAGGAGAGGGCGGTGCCTCTTAAGGGCCCTGGTCGAAGCACGGGTCACGGTCACCATGCCAACCCATGGGTAGTAGTACACGCAGCCCATGCTGCTTTGTCCATTGTGGCTCTTTGCTGCGATGATAGAAGGGGTGTGCGGACTGACCAGTCCTACGTGGACGCTCCCAGACCGTCTATAAACATTTCTGGTTGGGGTCTGAACTGTCCACTGGCTGTGATCATCGTCCTGATTGCGATTAAAGAATTCTTGAGGACTCTCGGGGGCTGTCCTTAAATTGCCTCTTGATCAGCCAGATCAGTCAGACGTAAGGCTCGTTGCATGCGAGGGTAAACAAAGGGCAGGACTGGTCATAAGCATACTTCTTGGGCACAGGGGTGGGCCGTGGTTGCACACCTTAGACACCGCAGCTTGATGATGCTCACAGGTTCGTTGGGTACAGGGGAAGGGGATTCCAATTGATAACTCAATTGTACATCACTATATTATCCATTGTGCATACTTCTGCTCATTATAGTTGTTTTTATTTTGATTAGTTGGTTGACAGATTGCTGACAACTAACAGACAGCCTAGAGTAGGACTGTAATCTACCATAGTCAGTTCTTCTCAACGCTTCTGAACATATTAATCAAGATAAGAAGTAGACTACAGGTAGATGGAGCCTCTCCCCCGGTGCTAGCGGTGTCTGCTCTTATCAACACCTCGAGCACTAGAGGGGGTTGTTTTTCAAAAAAAAAAAAAAAAAAAAAAAACTACAGGTGTACAGTTTGTGTAGGTGTTGTTGATGCTGCTTGACTAGTAGTCTAGGTAACTCGCCAGACGGATAATCGATTGTATTTTATTTACTTATTGATTTTTCTATTTATTCATCTCGAAAGAGACGTAAGAACCAACTAAAAACTTGTTGAAACCACCCAAAAAAAGCAAACACATATGTTACAAATTTGTGCTCCATTATTTGACAATCTGAGTGGTCTTATCAAGTGGCCTCTTTTAGGGGCCCTCATCGTTTTACTTATTCCTAACTCGAAAATACGGTTTAGAATCGGTCAGACGTATGTTGCGGTAGGTTCCAAAGAGGACATTAGTGCAGACAGTGCCTGCCTAGCCCATGAGCGGATCAGAGGGTCGGGAGAATAGATCTGACGATAGGAGGCAGACACGACGGGATACCGGTAGGATACCCGTTGTGTTCCAGGTTCTACTACCAGGAGACGAGATAAGGTTTGCGGTCGAAGCAAGGGTCCGCAATCTAGAGACTGCGAGAGGGGCAGCAGCGACAGCTGAACGAGCGTTGGCAGCAGCAGCAGCAGCAGCTAGCGCAGTAGCAATGGCTACCTCTTCAGCCACCTCTGCTGCAAACTCTATTGGTCAGAGTTTGGGTATGCCACCCAACGCGACCAGTTCACAGTCCATCTCCAATACGTCAGGAGCTGGCACTAGTCAGATGGCAGGTTCGCAGTTCAGCTCGCCACCTCCACGCACCCGGGAGCAGATGGAGCTCCGACAAGTAGAAAGGATTCGCTTAAGGCTAGAGGAGGAACTCAGACAGGCAACTAAAAGAGAGAAAGAGATTAGAGACAGGAGTGTCAGACTAGAGGGTAGGGAGGCAGACAAGGCTACACTAGAGGGGTTAGATGACTCGACCCTTAGCAATAATGAAAAGATTCTTAAGGCGAGCATCATGGTTATGCACGCATACATGGACAGTAAATTGGATACCATCCAGGACACCTTGGACCAGATCCTGAACGCCATGCACATCCCAGGAATCAAGTCGGCAGTCTTGCAATCGCTGCCATTCTCAACGACGACAGGCCCCTATGCCGCTCAGTCCGGACCACCACCAAGTGGTACATCAACAACAGCCCTATCTCAGACTGTTGCTTCTTCATCTTCTGGTCCAGCGACTGGAGCTACACCACAATCGCCACCTGTCCCGCCAGCGGGACAGCAATTACCTTGGTACCCCAAGACCCCCCCGAAACCACCTCCAACCTTCTCAGGAGACAAGAAGGATGAGGCTCTCGACACGTGGTTGAGAACGGTGCCAGTGTGGGTGAGGGCAAAGAGGACATTGGTAGAGGAGGAGGTGATAACTGCTACATCCTACTTCGAGGGTTCACCAGCTCGTTGGCTGAATGGATTGGTAGCTTCAAAGGGGTTCGGCAGGAATATGGGTGATTGGGCACAGACCTTCACCCTAGAGAGTTTTATGGACTTAGTGGAACCACGATGGCACAACCCTCAGCAGGCACAGATTGTCATTGATGGGCTATTAAAGCTTGATGTTAGGAAGTACAAGTCAGTGCGAGAGCTTACCACGACCGTAGAGCGCATGATCGTTGTCCCAGGAGTGGAGTACAATCCATAGGTTTTATTGACCATGTTCTTGAGATGTCTTCCCACAGACATCAAGAACTTATTGGCCAGCGAGGCTCGCCTAGAGTATCACACCTTTGAGACATTCAGTAAAAAGGCCCTAGACTTAGAGGCTACGTTGGGTAGTGCTCAAACCCCTTCTACGGACGGGAGAAAGAAGAAGACTCAACAGGAATGGAAGAAGAAGGGTAGTCGATTGATGATGGTTGATTCCGAAGGGAATCAAACTGAAATCGATGATATTTCTGAACTTGTGAAGGGTGCAGAGTTAGACGGCGAGGAGAGTGTTGAGGGTAGCAACCTCGGCGCGGTAGTTAAGACTAAGGCAGGTGGCCGCGGCAAGGGCGGTCAGCAAAGGAGTCAGGGGCAGGCCGCCAACCCAAACAAAATAGCAGCTTGGGTTAGAGCAGGCCTGGATCAAGAAGTGTGGCGGGACCGTTGGTCGCGAGGTGCTTGCATAAACTATGGCGAGTACGGCCATACGCAGTTTAAGTGCAAGAACCCGAAGGTCTCACAGAAGATCCCTCCTAAGGGTGGGTATCCTTCTTCTCAGACTGGGGCCTCTACGAGCTCCAGCTCGGGAAACACTTAGGGTTGGTAGAAGATGTAGCTGCTTCTACTCTCGTTGAGGCGGGTGATGTACCCTCCCCGTTTCAAGAGTTGGCCAAAGCTATTGACTCCTTAGTCACCCCGCAGACGCATCCGGACCCAACTATACTCTGTACGTTGGATGTGTTTGAAGCCTTAGAGGACCTTCAAGGTGAGTGGTCGGCAAGGGACCCTCGTGAGTCTTGGGTGGCATTGAGTAGAGGTCCTAGAGGGGAGCATTTCGTTGTGGAAGTTGGTGTGGGTGTTCGCAAGTGCGGCGCCTTCGTAGACATTGGCTCCACGCGAAACTTCATAAGTCGCGACTGCGTTGAGAGATTGTGCCTAAAGGACCAGTTGCAGCACCTTAGTAGACCGGTAGCATCTACTTTGGCCAACAAAGAGCGCATGATGGTGGAGGACTAGGTTAAAGATGTAGTCTGCACTTTCTCCTACCCAGGAGGAGAATTAAATAATAAGATATCTTTCCTGGTGAGCGACGATTTGCCTTTCGATATGTTGTTGGGCATGTACTACCTCGAGGTTGCCAAGCCCCAGTTTGACTAGGACAAGAAAGTGCTAAAGCATGAGTTGCCTAGTGGAAGGACCGTTAGACTGGCAAAATATAAGGCCAGTAGGTTAACAAACTCCTATGGATGCTTATGCGCATCAGCATTCTATAACTACTATAAACAGAACCAAGAGGAGGATATGTATCTAGTCTATGTCTCTGCTAAAGGGGAGGTCGTTAAAACACCCCCAGAGATAGAGACCATCGTCGTTAAGTACCCTGATCTGTTCGAGGAGCCCTCAGGAGTCGTAGACAGGGAGGTTGTCCATGCCATAGAGATCATCCTAGGTAGTAAGACACCTAAAGGGAGAATCTATAGGATGGCTCCGGCAGAGTTGGACGAGCTTCGTCGGCAACTGAAAGAGCTCACAGAAAAGGGTTGGATTCGGCCTAGCACTTCCCCCTTTGGCTCACCAGTCTTATTTGTTCCAAAGAAAGGGGGAACACTAAGGATGTGCATTGATTATAAAGATCTCAATACCATCACCGTTAAGAGCGCAGAGCCTCTACCACGCATCGACGACTTATTGGATAGGGTGCAGGGGTGTAAGTATTATACCAAGATAGACTTAAAATCCGGCTACCATCAGATTGCCATAAGACCAGAGGACCAGCACAAAACCGCATTTCAGACCAGGTACGGTCTGTACGAGTTTATGGTGATGCCCTTTGACCTTTGCAATGCGCCGGGTACATTCCAGCACGCCATGAATAGGATCTTCCATGACTACTTAGATAAGTTCGTCGTCGTGTACCTCGACGATATACTGATCTTTAGCAGGATTGTCGAGGAGCATGCTCAGCATGTAGACAAAGTACTATCACCCCTTCGGCAGCACAAGTATAAGATAAACGCAGAGAAATGCGTGTTTTGTCGCACTCAAATTTTGTACTTGGGTCATGAAGTATCCGCGGATGGGATTAGGCCCGAAGATGCAAAGGTGGATAGCATATGTGACTGGCCACGACCGCGGTTTGTGACTGAGGTCAGATCATTCTTGGGAATGTGTGGTTATTACCACAACTTCGTAAAGAATTATAGTACGATCGCATCTCCCTTGACTGATCTAACTCGACTTGACACACCATGGGACTGGACCAACGAGTGTGAGGCAACTTTCAAGCATTTAAAGCATGCTCTCACGCACCATGAGGTTCTCATGGTACCCGACCCGCAAAGGCCATTTGTTGTAACCACTAACACAAGCCAATATGGGATTGGGGCAGTACTGGCTCACCAGGAAGGGAAAAAGTTGAGACCAGCCGAGTACATAAGCAAAAAGATGCCATCAAAGAAGCTGGCAAAGTCCACCTACGAGAAGGAACTCTACGCTCTTTATAAGGCACTTGTTCACTGGAGGCACTATCTGTTAGGAAGGTTCTTCTACGTGAGAACCGACCATCAGACCCTCAAGTGGATCAAGACACAACCAGTTCTCTCCGACGCACTCAAACGTTCGATTGAAGTCATCGATCAATACGACTACAAACTAGACTATGTGAAGGGAGAGTACAACAAGGTTGCAGATGCGTTGTCTAGGAGGGCATATTACCTAGGTGCGCTGATTTCTGAGTTTGGCTTGTCTGAGGACGTTACTCGATCTTTGGGGGAAGCCTACAAGGAAGATCCCATCACGATGGACATCATCAACAAGCAGCAGGCCAAAGACAAGGCCACCACTGACGAGTTTGTGATGGTGGATGGGATACTCTTTCTTGAAAAGGCAGGGTTCAAGAGGTTAGTTGTTCCATCTAGGGAGATTTTGCGTCGTTTGTTTTTAGGTAAGTGCCACGACGCAACGGGACATTTCGGCTACAAGAAAACTAGTGCTAACTTACGTGGCTGGTGTTTTCAATCGTGAGAAGAGAGTATACCTTTTCTCTGCGATTGCCACGTAAGGGTTCCACAGCCGCAACCCTGGATCACACCTACAGTGGGCTGGGACAGGCATGGCCGCGGTCACATTCGTTGGAACCGAGTGGAGTACGCCCTTCGGGTCAAAGTGCGTGTGTGAGACTTCTCCTCTTCGCCGATTTCTCCATAGTAGATGCTGCAGAGACTACTAGATCATGGTGATTGCACGGCTGCCTGACCTTCGAACTGGATATGCTGCATCAGGAGTAGACGACGGCCAAGGAAGGGTATAGGGTGCCAATGACCAGAACGATGGTGATTACCGGCGCGTAGGAGGTGGAAGAGCTTTCCATGTCGCGAATTGAGGGAGGAGATTGAAGAGGGATTTCGAACACGAAGCAAGGGCGAGATCGAAGAAGAAGGTGGGAGCTAAGGGAGGTACCAGGTGCGAAAACGGAGGAGGGTAGGGAAGAAGGCAGGAGAGA
>BFEA01000541.1:104654-115983 GCA_003427395.1 Chara braunii | reverse complement strand
TAAAGTGGAACACCAAGCCACCAGAACATTGGACCCCCCCAAAATCAGTGGAAGCCCACATGGGGAAGACTGATCCCCGCCCTCGCAAAGAGGACTCAGCCTCAACATCGGGATCAGCTGGGATGAAGCAACACCGGTCAGAACCAAGGCCCCATGACTTCATCCCCTCCAAGGATATGGGGGAGCTATGGCAAACAACAACCGCAAAAACGAAAGCATATCCTGGTGAGAAAAAMCAACTGCACGCGCAAATCCCCCTAACAGAGAACCRSTTTCAAATATTGACCACAGAAACGGGGGACAAACAAGGAACACAACAGCAGCCAAGGACAATAGGGCATCAAGGGCAAAAGGAAGSAAAAGGGAAAGAAAAGGRCTGCGAAGGACAAGGAGGAAAAGAAGSAAAAGGGGGAGAAGACAGGACAACTCTCAGAAAAAGGAACGGGATCCAGGGAGGAAGGAAGACAGAGGAAGGAGGAGGCAGTAGGAGGCAAGAGGAGGAGGTAGGAGGCAAGAGGAGGAGGGAGTTTCACAGGAGACAAGGCAACACACCATAAAGGAAGGAACGGCAGGGGGATCCGAGCCACAACAACCCCCCCCTCCTGCCACGCAAGAAATCCCCTCCAAAATAGACCCCTTTTCCCATGCATTTGGACCCCGACCTATGGAGTGGGAGCCCYAGGGYGTCCCCCAAGACGAGGAAATGACTGAYAGCACTCCAGAAAATTGGGGGACACAGGGGGAGGGCGACATTGAACACCGGCTGAGGCACCTGGCGGAGTGGCTAATTACCCAACTCCGGAGTCTGTATACTGGCCAGCCTGAAGAATACTGGGATGAGGCCTATGTACAACTCTTCTCCCTTCTGGACGAAAGCCCCAGTCTGAAACAGGCCCTTGACCATGGCTTAACACCAGAGGCTGATTGGCAACAGGTACTGAATCGCATTTGGATAATCGTTCACAAAAAATTACAGCCTCCCGCTACTACAGAAACACCAAACACAGCCAAAAAAACAAAGAAGCCCCCTCCACATCCCCCCGACCAACAGACCCCGGAAAAGGGCACACAACAAGCCCCACCATCCCCTGGCCAGGATCACATGGATCACATGGAGAGAGGTATAACAGAGACGGAAGGGATGGGCCTCTCCAAGCGAACGAAACTGCGCCACATGATTGAGAAAGGTTTGTACCATAAAAGCCTACCAAAGGCGGACAAAGTGATAGTCCTACCAATCAGGAAAAGAACGGGGAAGTGGGAATTGGGTCTATCACCCGCCGAGTCCGAGGATCCGTATACCCCCGCCTACGGAGGGATGACATTACACGGGTGGCACATGCAGAGGGAGGGAGCATTGAGGACTCATGAAGTAACAGAATTTATCGCCAACCATTACGAACCAAGAGCGACAGCCTTTATAAGTGTATCAATGGAAGGCCTGAAGATGGCCTACAAAGACCTCTATGTGAGATTTGAAAAAAACAAGGAGGCCGGACTGCAATGGCACACACACAGTACACTCTTGGATACCCAACAGCTTAAACTCAAACCCAGCAGTGTATGGTCGATTGACAATCTACTAACATGTGTTTGTACGCTCCTAAGGACAAATATCCTCAATAAGGGGGTAAATTGGGAGGCACAGGACTGGACACAACTCCGCAACTAAAGAAAAGAGCTAACGGGAGTTGTCTAATACCTAATGGATTGGACAGACGTGGTGTATGGGAAAAACAACAAATGGAAGCGTACCCTACAACAAGCAGACTTAGACATTAGAACGATTAACGTGAACGGTCTAGCATCCCGCAACCCGGATAAAACCAAGGCCTTATGGGATCTGATGAAGGGAGTAGGGGGCAGATCGTGGCCAGACGTAATCTGCGTTCAGGAGACGCATTTAATGGATACACCAGAACACCACAGAGCACACAAACAGGCTTGGCCCTTCCAAAGTCTTCAAGCATTTGCCCCATGCCCCAGAAGTTCGGGGGTCGCAATTTGGATCCCGCCTGATTCGCGTCTGGAGGTGCTCTATTGGGAGAAGGACAAAGAGGAGGGACGGTGGGTCAAGGTACTGGGCATGCTAGAGCTAGAAATAATATGCATAATAGTCATATATGCCCCAAATACGACCGGGGAAAGAAGAACCTTTTTTGAAAAAATAGAGACAATCCCTATCCCCGGAGTCCCCTTGATACTAGCAGGCGCCTTTAATGCTGCATCAGACAGGTGGCTAGACCGATGGAAAACCTCTCCCACTACAGCACACAATTCAGAGGAAGATGAGGGGATGTTACACGACCTGTGTACTTCCCTCTCCCTTTTCGACAGCTTCAGACGTAGCTATCCCACGGATAGAGTTTTCACGTGTATCCAGAATAACGATCCGGCTAGACTATCCAAATCTCGAATTGATCTAATTCTGGCATCAGAGGAATTGGGAGGGGGGCTCTCAATGATGGCAATACTACCAGCAAGCCCATATCCTGGTCTAGACCATAGGATGTGTATGGCAGCATGGACCTTTCGTAAGCGTCCAGACCAGGGGGCCAACTATTACAAACTAAATACCTCCCTACTAAAAATCAAGTCCTTTCAAGAATATCTAAACCAAACCTGGGAATTCTGGAGAGATCGTCATCCTCAGCTAGACTCACAGATCTCTTGGTTTAACAATGGCTTTTTCTTTATGGCCAAAAAAAGCAATGAATATTCTAAACACCTAGCTGCTCAAAGATATCAACAAGAAATTACACTCATGCATAATCTAGTGAATGCGGAACAAGAGCAAAACTCACAAGACCCACAAAATTCGCAAGGACAGGAACAGATTGCAGCATTACAGAACCAAATACAAGGACTTAAAGACCAACTATTCAAACATGCACACTATCGATGGCAAGGAGCCCAGACAAGGGCAAGATTGTCCAGATTCCGAACTGAAGGGGCAATGGATTCTCATTTTTTCAGCTTGGCAAAAGCACGTGCACAAAGGACCACAATTGAGGCCCTTTACGAACCATCTGCCAGAGATTCAGACCTGGCAACTACCACAGCCCGCTGCACTAAAATAACATATGACTTTTACAAGAATCTCTTTTCATTGCACATTGATAAATCGGACGCATTACGACATGACCGCCTAGTCCAAGAATTCTTGGCCCCCTTAAACAAATCCTCGACACCTGAACAAAGAGATACTCTAGAGGCCCCACTCACCAGAAATGAGATATGGACAGCCCTCCTACAAATGAAGGAGGAAAAGGCCCCCGGAGTGGACGGCTTCCCCAAAGAATTCTGGGAAATCACATGGGACTTTATGAGCCAGGACGTGATGGACTTCTATAACGAAGTATGGCTTACAGGGCAGATGGGAGAGAGGGTGGGCCAAGGAGTACTAACTCTTCTTTATAAAAAAGGGGACAAAATGGACCTCAGGAATTACAGACCTATTACGCTCCTAACGGTCGTATACAAAATGCTATCCAAAGCCCTGGCCAACCGGATGATCCCGGTCATGGAGGATATCATCCACCCTGCTCAGACCGGCTTTATGACTAATAGGAACATACAAGAAAACATCCTGTTGATTCACGAGGTCCTCCAACTCACAAGACACACCCGACAAAACGCGGCTCTGATTTTTATTGATTTTGAAAAAGCCTATGACCATGTGGATTGGTTATTTTTAGACAAATGTTTAGAAAAAATGAACTTCGGGCCGGATTTCAGACGGTGGATACGAATACTTCACCAGAACGCTACGACATGCGTTCAGGTCAACGGAAACCTTGCGCCACCTCTACAGTTAGAACGATCGGTCCGCCAAGGGGACCCCATCGCCCCCTTCCTTTTTTTGGTCATTATGGAGGCCCTAGCCGCCAACCTCTGGGCCAATAAAGACATCACCAAAATCCGTGTTACACGCATCCCGGAAGACGCAATCCCGGTATGTTCACTCTTTGCGGATGATCTCACGATTATGGCAGAAGCCACCCACAACAACATGGAGGAAATTCAACGGATGATGGAAAAATTTGGCAAAGTTTCTGACATGACGGTAAATTGGGGTTCTAAAACACAAGGCTGGTGGATTCACTACCAAGGGGGACGGCCTCCAGAATCACCACGCATTAAATGGATGCCATTAGAAACCCCACTGAGAATCCTTGGGGTATCCATGACCGCAGAAGGACGCCCGCCAACTAATGATGAATGGATCAACACCCCGGCCCAGGGCAAACTCGACAAGTGGAAAAACAAACACACTTCCCTTTTTGGTCGGGCCCTGGTTCTTAACAATGTCATCTTTGCATCCCTCTAGTACAAATCATTATTATGGCCCTTGAGTAGAGCGGCCCTAAGGAGACTAAGGAAAAAGGCAGCAGCATTCCTATGGAGGGGGGATGGAGAGCAGGCCAACGTAATTAATCGCGTGGCCTGGGACTCAATTATTCAACCAAAGGCGGGGGGGGGCCTGGGAATACTAGATCCAGCCACACAAGTACAGGCACTGCGCATCCAATGGATAAAAAAACTTATTTTCCCCCCCCACAGCCCGTGGTGTGTCCTTGCCCTGGAGCATCTGGCCCGGCTGGCTCCGGCCACCCCCCATACGGTTCACCCGCTCACCTGGTTAGAGGACCGTTTTTTGACGATCCCGCGCAAACTTCCACTTGGGAGAGAAGGGATAGAAGGAGGGGGACAGACAATAGATGAATTTTGGCCATCGCAACCCCTCTTTGGTAACAGATGGGTGACGGATACAAGAGGCTGTGTTATGACAAGTTCATCCCCACCCTGGAAGAATTGGGTCAAACATGGAGTAYTGAGGGTGGGGGATCTYTGGGACAGTGAAAGACGGGACTGGAACACARGGRACCAAATGCGAGCAACACTGCGATACAACCACCAGGTGGAAAAACGACTAGAAGATCTTATTGAGGCCATCCCCTTAGAATGGTACCGGATCCTTAAACGGGGCCCCACCCTGAACGAAGGAGATTGGGTGGCAGATACAGGGTACCCTCTAAGGGTTGGCCTGATCCATATGGTGTCACCCCAAAAAGTACTGGTCGAACACTATGCTACCACCAGGGTCGACACCCTCCAAGGGAACAGAGCACCTTTCGAATGGAGAGAAAAAACCTCTCTATACAGAGTGAGAATTCTTGAAGAAAAGGGACAAAAGGTGGCATTCCAGCCCGATACGTCTATTCGGGACTTAGCTCTGGACCCAGCAGAATGGATCTGGCAGCCCCCCCAAAAGAGAGGCTTCCCCAAAGTAAAACACATCAGTTTACAACAATTAATGGTCAAAACTACTTACAAAATGCTTAGACCAAAACGGAATCTACGAGATCTGATAAACGACAGATGGGCAAGACACTTAAATGTGGACCGCTCCCTTCTCTCGCCGATCCGATGGTTTAAGGAACAAAAGTATAAACCCATGAAAATCACTTCCCTGCAATGGCAGATAGCCCATCGCTGCCTGCCCACAAACGATTGGCTAATCGACCGCACTAATTTGGAACAAAGAGGGTTGCTCCTCCCATGGTGCCAGCGGTGCCAGGGTCTTTTCCCCTTCCACAAGAAAGCGGAAACCATCGAATATATCTTTATGCAATGCCCGATTGCTCTTTTCACATGGCAATGGTGGGACCGTATATGGCATAAAATAGAACCAGATTCCCCCTGGCCCTGGACTTGGCAGGCCATTCTGATAGGACATTGGCCGTTAGCAGGAACAACCACAACCTTCACAGAGAACATGTTCAGATTGGGCAGGAGAGCGGTAATTTGGGCATTATGGTGGCAACGATGTACCCTGGCCATAGAAAAGGTACGGGTGGAAGGACCAGAAATTACGGAACAAATCCAGCAACAGATCCACCTCAAACTCACACGAAGATGGGAGGATACTAAAGCACAACTGCACCTCCTCAGCTAGACAATAGATATCAGAAAACGAATTACAGCATTCTGCACAGACTGGGTATGGGGAGAAAGGGAAGGATGGATCGCAAAAGTAGAATGGAGCGGCGACCAAGGAAGAGACTTGCAGGATTGGGGAGAAACGAGGAACTACCGGCTAGTTTTTAAAGACTGGACAAATATAGAACCCTCGCTTCCCTTACGCCCCTTCACAAATTTCCCGGATCCTTTCCCACCCCATGCCCTATCCCCTACAGAAATCCCTTTCTGAGCATGAGAACTGATCCTCTCCAAATCTGGGCCTACATGCGGCTTCCTCCCTGGTGCCCCCTGGGGAGGCCCTTGCTATCCTTCAGTTTCAGTGTCAAGCTATCTGCTATCAGCTGCTCAGTTAACCCCCCAGCTTCACTGGGGTAGTCAATGTTGGCAGCCAGTATCTCATTGATCTCATTTTCCGAAACTTCTGAAACTTCTGAATTTTCTGAATTTTCGCTCTGTTTCTTCTGAATTTTTCAGAGGGAGAAGGAAGCCAGTACGTATTAGTAAGAACCTGGCGCCGAAATCAAGGTGAAGAGGCTTCTCCCGTGCTCAGTCAATCCCCGTTTTTCCAGGGCAATCAATGCTGGCAGGGATTTCYCACTTTTCTTCTGACAAGTTACAACTGTATTATATTCATAAGGGACGCTGGACCCGTTTTCCAGCAGGTGTTGCTCCCCACCAATAGATGGAGCCTGCCCCCCAGGTGCTAGCGGTGTCTGCTCTTATCAGCATCGCTAACACTGCAGGGACTGTTTCTTCCAAAAAAAAAAAAAAAAAAAAAAAAAAAAAGTGCTAACTTTGTACAACGATTTTGGTGGCCTAACATGCTGGACGATGCAAAGAAATACATACAGACCTGTCAAGTCTGTCAGCGGGATAAGCCGCGAACTCAAGCTCCACTTGGGTTACTCAAGCCTCTACCTATTCCTGCTGGCCCAAGACATAGTATCTCCATGGACTTCATGGATACTCTCGTGACCAGCAAGAATGGCAAGAGACACATCTTCATCATAGTGGATAGGTTTACTAAATATGCTAGACTAATTGCTATGTTAGAGACTTCCGGGATTGAGCACGTCATCAAGTTGTTCACGGACAACTGGGTGCGTGACTTTGGACTGCCAAAGACAATCGTTAGTGACAGAGATGTGCGCTTCACAAGTGAGATGTGGAAGACGGCCGCTGTATAGGTGGGCAGCCAGCTTCAGATGACTTCTGGGAATCATCCCGAAGCAAATGGGCAGGCTGAACAAATGAACCGTGTGGTGCAGCATCTGCTGAGGCATTACATCAAGCCCAACGAGGATGACTGGGATGAGAAATTACCTCTCATTGCCAGCCTGTATACTAATGATATACACACCACCACTGACGTCAGTCCTAATCAGTTGCATCTAAGGTGGAAGCCTAGATCTGCTCTAGACTTCCTCCTCCCTGAAAACCGAACTGCAGCAACTCCTGGAATCATTGAATTTGGTGTCCAGTATGAGAATTTGTCGCAGCAGACTGTCGAACACATCAAGAAATCTCAGGAAGCTATGATTGCTTCCGAGAACAAACGTCGCAGACAGTCCACATTTCGGGTAGGGGAACGTGTCTAGGTCAAGGCTAGTGAGTTGGGACAGGAGTTTGGCATCTTTAGGAAGCTAATGCCTCAGTATTTCGGTCCCTAGGAAGTCTTAGACATTGTGGGGAATGATTTGGATGGTCCCTCATACGTCATTCGTATCCCTGTTCACYTACGCACTTACCCTGTTTTTCACGCCTCCAAACTTGCACCTTTCGCTGAGACAGCACAGTTCCCATCACGGAGATCTATGCTGCCCCCAACCATGGATGGCCACATGGACGTCGATGGCATTCTGGATCACAGAGACACGCCTGTTTCCAAGCCACCTGGCAGGGGAAGACCTCCTAAACCTGCAAGGGAGTACAGACTCTACAAAGTACATTTCAGGCATCATACTGAACCGAAGGAAGATCGATGGATTTCAAGAGAGGAACTTATCAAGACAGCTCCTCAGATCGTGGCAGATTATGAGAAGAAGCTGAAGGGAAAGGCACCGGCATGAAGCATTTTAGCGGACTTTCGAAGCTAAGGGGGATGGAATGTGAGGAACGAGCCCTCAAGGGGCCCCATCAGACATCACATGATATGGGCTAAGGCCCCCAGCAAGCCAAGTGCCCACCCTAAGTGAAGGCGGGCCTGAATATTTGTCAGAGGCAAAATTCAACATTTCCATGTGTGGGTATTCAGGCTCTTTCAGCACGCAGGTTGGTTGGGTAGACGCGTGAGCCTCACAAAGCTGCGTCATACAGTTGGCCCAGGCCTTGACAGTTGCGCCTGGGCACATACACACAAAGCAGGGCCGATACATTGGGAAGCAGGCCGTCGGCCTTGACAAAAGCAGTACTGCCGACGCACCTGCCTGGGAGCCCTGCACAGATGCAGCAACAGCCCAAGTGGGAGACTCAGGCCGTGCCCAACTGTAAGGGGCCCAGGCCCTCAACTGTAGGCTCGGGCCTGGGCACAGGGTCTGCGGCCCAACCGGAAGCTGCTGGAAGCTTCCAGACAGGCCACACGCAGCATCCAGGAGGCTGCCACTTCCACAAAAGGAGGAATGCAGCCCAGGCCAGGCATTCTGGCCAGTGCTGGCACTGCTGGAAGTGCTGCTGCGCTCTCGATTGATGCTGCGCTGCTGCCAAAGGCGCTGACGGGGTGCATAGTGGTGAGGAGGGCCGCTGCAGGGCAGCGGGGCGCAGGCAGCCATAGACGAGCTGCTGGGCGCCAGGGGATACAGTGATCGATCTAGTGGTCTTCAGGGAAGGAGGCGAGTGTGGGGGTTATCAAGGTCTGATTGAGGGTGACGAGATACGTACCTGGTACATGAAGAGAGGTTGCCGATGATGTTGACAGTCATGTACATTGGTCTTCGAGAGTCGAAGTGAGCCTGTTGCCTGAACCAGCTGTAGGTAGGATAGTCGGGTAGAGTAGGCTGGGCGCCGAGCGCCAGAGAGAGAGGAGCGACTTTGGATACTGTGTTGGTGTGGCCTATGGGCTTGAACATTGCCTCATTACTTCATTGTATTGCTCTATATGGATGGTTACTCGGTCCATTTTGTACTCTCTGCTTGGATAAGACTACCTTGACATCTGTGTGATTTCGCAACTTGGTTTTCTGTATATTGTTCACACTCATATTCTTTGCAATAGTTTTTTTTTCCGATTTCTTGTTTTTTCTTTGGTCTTTCCAGAGGGACCTTCCCTGGCCTTGCCCGGACGGGCCGCCCGCAAAACCAAGGTGACCCAGATGGGCTAGGGTTGGTAACACAGCTTTCCAGACATTTCTGCATATTTCCTTGTCCGGACTGTCCGGATCCAATCATGTCCGGAGGTTTGGACTTGTCCACTCGTCCGGACATCCGGGGGAGTCCACATCTGCATCCAGCCAGACATCCGGCAATGTTTGGGGCAATGTGCAGGTCCAGCTAGCCATGCAAAATACAATATTTTGAAATTAATCTCGACAGATCCAAATTTCCGGATTCTGGACCGCGGACCACGGACCATCTGGACCCTGGTGCGGGGGCTTAGTTGGTAGCCATGGGTTTCAGGAAGACAAGGACGAGGACGAGGACGAGGACGAGGACGAGGACGAGGACGAGGACGAGGACGAGGACGAGGACGAGGACGAGGAGGACGAGGAGGACGAGGAGGAGGACGAGGAGGAAGAAGGAGGAGGGGGGGGGGGGGAAGAAGGAGGCGGAGAAGTAGGAGTAGGAGTAAGAGGAGGAAGAGGAGGAAGAGGGGGAAGAGGAGGAACAAGACAAAGACAAAGAAGAAGAAGAAGAAGAAGAAGAAGAAGAAGAAGAAGAAGAAGAAAATGAAAATGAAAAAGAAAAAGGAGGAACAGGAGGAGGAGGAGCAAGGGGGGGGGGAGGCAGAGAGAGAGCGGCAGCAAGAGAGAGACCATTAAATGTTTACAAATATGGTTGTGTTCTCTTCCGTTTTTTTCCTCACGGCCCAAGCACAACACATCCTCTGTGATTTCACACTGAGCCTGAGCCAGTGCTTAAGTATTTTCATGGTGTTCAAAAAATAAAAAATGGTGTTCGCTTTTCCGCCTTTCGTGAGGATTATTGTGATGACCCATCGTGAATACATGTCCCGTATCTTAGGATTGCACAATGCAGATTCGCTATCCCGCTATTGTACAAAACGGCTTCCCTTCTGTTTTATTTATAGAAAAGAACAGCTGCACTTCTTGCCTTTCATACACATAGCTATATCGTTATAATGATAGCTACACGCTCTCGAAGAGAACAGCTGCCATCTCGCCACCACCTCTGTCGAAGGGGTTGACTCCTGTGTGACGGCGACTTTTTCTTCCAAAATTTTGTATTGTCCAAAAAAAAAAGCTAATTCTTTTAAGCCCGACCAATTTGCTCCTCGGGGGAATGCACCTGGCCGTGCACCTTTGATCCGTTGAGCTAAAGCCCTTCCACACAGGGCCCCCGGATGATTATGGCCGACTTTCGTCTCTGTTCGCTTTGTGATTTGAACTCACAAACGAACTAATTCCTAGGACATGCTTCGAAAAAAAAACAAAAAAATCACAACCAAAAAAAAAGAGAAAAATTGCATGATCGGAGGAACAGGAAAAAAGAAAAAGAAGAAAAAAAAAGGTCATATCTTAGAAGGATGCCACCCCCCCCCAAAAAAAAAAAACGAAATCCGTCCAAATTCAAGGAATGGAAGACGAGGAGGAAAGAACCCCCATGCCCTAGTAATACCATAAACGACAAGGGGATTTCTTTTTTTTAAGTAGTAATAGTACTGTAATACCATAATAAAAGAAAATGCCATGGGGCGCAAGCGGCCTAGCTCGGTTGGTTAGGCATGCAAGTGGCATTCAGGAGGTCTTGGGTTCAATCCCCACTAACTGCCTGCGGCAATCTTGGTGCCAACCAACTGAGATAGATCACTTGCTCTCCCGGTTTGGTATTGGTAGGGTCCTTGGCCATCATGGGTGGGTGTGTGCGTGTGTGTGGGTTGTGTGTGGTGTGTGGGAGAGTGTTGGCCATACTCGATGGGGGTGGGGGAAGTAGATGGGAGGCGCAGCTGCTGGCAAAATGCTCAGTCTTTGTGTCTGCCAGGGCTCCCCCGCCCCACCAGCGGCCCCACCCTACTCCCTGACCACTGATTACGGTGCGGTGCAACATGCATCCCCTTAATTGTGAGAGGTAGCTACGCTTGCAGGGGTCCACTGTATAGCCTTAGGAGTAGTGGTAGGTTGGAAGTGAAAAGTGCAATTGAGAGAAGAATATAGCTTAGTTATTAAAAAAA
>BFEA01000540.1:1058285-1059626 GCA_003427395.1 Chara braunii | reverse complement strand
CGCCATCTCCGCGCAACGTCCACGCAATTCCTCCCGCGTGTGACGTCGACGGATGTTTGCACCTGCCAATCCCCTCCCCTCTCTCTCTCTCTTTCTCTCTCTCTTTCCCTCTCTCTCTCCCTCTCTCGTCGAACCGGACGTCTCTCTCTCTCTCTCTCTCTCTCTCTCTCTCTCTCTCTCTCTCTCTCTCTCTCTCTCTCTCTCTCTCTCCCGTCAAACTGAGTGCAGCAAGCACCACAGCGACCACAAAGCGCTGAAAACCGTCGCACGAAGCAGCACACAAATGCGAAAGCTGGACCCGCGACCGTTAAGATTATCGACCGGCTTCGGGCTGGACGGCCCGATAGAAGTTTCGGCTCCGGGCTGGACGGCCCGATAGAAGTTTCGGCTCCGGGCTGGACGGCCCGATAGAAGTTTCGGCAATCATCTGGCGCGGATCCCCGAAAGCTCTATCGGGCTGTCCAACCCGGGCCTCGGTGGTCCGGCTCGCCCCGAAGGCCTCATGCGGTGTCTGTCGGGCCCGCCTACCGGTCCCACCGCGTTTCCCAACAGCGGAAAGCGGGATCTCGCGGGAGCATTACGCGAGACCCGCTATTTGCTTAAAGAGTGTTAAGGATATATGGGTCTGAGGGGGTTGGGGGTGGCTAGGGGGGGGCTAGGGGGGGGGTTCCCAACACTCTGGGGGGGGGAGGGGGGGGGGGGAGGAAGGGTTGGGGGAAAGGGCCCCCCCCCCCCCGCCACTACCCCGTCCAACCACCGGTTGCTGCAGCAGGCACAGGGTCACATCATACCCTCCCTGCCCCCGACCATCCAACCCCCCCCACACCCCCACCCCCGCCCCACTCATTCAGAATGAAAGCAGTTTTTGCCCTATTGCAAACAATGAGAGCATTCGAGATGAGAGTCATGAGACACACAAACATATGGCAGTGTGACAGACAGACAGCCAACAAGACAGACAGATACACACAAACAAACAGACATATAGACAGCCAAACAGACAGACAAACAGACAGACAAACAGACACACACACACACACACACGGACATGGCAAAGCAGGGGGAGGAGGAGGGGACAGACAGACAGACAGACACGGACATGGCAAAGGAGAAATAACAAGAAGAAGATATGGTAAAGGAGGAGGAGGAGGAGGGGACAGACAGACAGACAGACAGACAGACAGACAGACAGACAGACAGACAAACAGGCAGACAGACAGACATGCATACACAGACAGGCAGACAGAGAGACAGACAGACAAACAGACAGACAGACACGCATACACGGACAGGCAGACAGAGAGAAAGAAAGATAGACAGACAGACAGGCAGGCAGACAGA